>OZ018321.1:161103268-161260768 GCA_963969495.1 Ceratothoa steindachneri
ACCTAAAGACGAATAAGTCCCCTGGACCGGACGGGTTTCTACCTAAAGTGTTGAAGGAAGTGTGCGATGAAGTATCACGACATCTGTGCGCTATCTTTAACATGTCAATCCGGACCGGATGCGTTCCTAGAGACTGGCGTGAGGCGGAGGTGACTCCTATCTTCAAGAAAGGAGACCGAGACCAACCGTCGAACTACCGACCTATCAGTCTGACTTCGATAGTCGGTAAACTCATGGAAAGCATCATGGTGGACAAAGTGACGTCGTATTTAGAGTCAAACCTGCTACTGAGGAGTTCCCAGCACGGCTTCCGAAGGCAACGGTCATGCCTGACGAACCTTGTGGAATTCTTCCACTTCGTTTTCAGTGAGCACGATCGGGACAAGGCGGTGGATGTGGTCTACCTAGACTTTCAGAAAGCCTTTGATAAGGTACCACACCGCCGCCTTCTCCGGAAAGTGCGAGCGCTTGGCATAGACGGAAAGGTAGCCGGCTGGATCGAGAACTGGCTAAGTGGCAGACGGCAACGGGTGGTGGTAAATGGACAGTCTTCTGAGTGGGTGCCCGTTACTAGCGGGGTGCCTCAAGGTTCTGTCCTGGGACCACTACTATTTATCATCTACGTCAACGACATGGACGGTGACATGGTTGCGAAGATTTCCAAATTTGCCGACGATACCAAGCTTGGTATGAACGTTGCAAAGGATGGAAATACTGCCCGCCTGCAGGAAGATCTTGGGAAGATTGGGGAGTGGTCGGACACGTGGCAAATGCCTTTTAACGTGGGCAAATGCAAAGTGATGCATATCGGCCACAGAAACCCCCAATCTCAGTATATCCTTAAGGGCACTGCTCTTGAATCGAGTGACACTGAGAAGGACTTGGGTGTTACTGTCACTAGCGACCTCAAGTTCTCGAAACAGTGCATCGAGGCAGAGAAGAAAAGCCCAAAGGATGTTAGGCTACATAAAGCGCCAGTTTGGATACCGTAACAGGGAGATAGTACTTTGTCTGTACAACTCCCTAGTTCGGCCGCACCTGGAGTATGCCGTACAATTTTGGAGTCCCTTCGTTTCGAAAGGACATCGCAAGGTTGGAACGCGTACAAGCCAGGGCAACCAAACTGATTCCCTCTATCCGACATAAAAGTTATGAGGATAGACTAAGGGAATTAGATCTGTTCTCGTTGGAAACCCGTAGACTGCGTGGTCAGCTCATCGAAGTTTTCAAAATACTTCGAGGGTTCGACAATGTTGACTACCGGGATATTTTCACACTGAGTGAGAACAGAACGCGCAATCACGGCTTCAAACTTGAACTGAAGCGTTACAACCGCATCTGTGTGGAAACTTTTTCACCTACAGTATCTGCGGTAAGTGGAACGCACTTCCAGTGGAAGTTGTCAACAGTGAATCTGTTGACCAGTTCAAGTCAAGACTAGACAAAGTCTTGAAAAGTGGCCGTTTAGGGACGCAAAACAATGGAGCAGCCATGTGCCCGCTCGATTGCTAGTCCCAAGGTACCCTCTTTGAATGGACCGTAAGGTCTCCTAGGGTACCTTCTTTCCTTGTAACTCCTTGTAACACACACTCTCTCTCTCTCTCTCTATCTCTCTCTCTCTCTCTCTCTCTCTCTCTCTCTCTCTCTCTCTCTCTCTCTCTCTCTCTCTCTCTCTCTCTCTCTCTCTCTCTCTCTTTTTCGGAGGCAAGTCGCCTCCGAAAGGAAAGACTAAGTCGTCCGCAGTCAAATGTGCAAGAGTCACCCTTATTGGTGATTCTCAAGCACGGGGTCTGAAGCCCCTGCTAGCGGCCAGCCTTCGCACAAGCGTTAAGGTGAGCTGCATCCCAGGTTGTGGGAATATGCAGGTAAGAGCTGAGGCCGAGAAGTCTCAGATTTTCAGAGACTTCAGTCGTTGCCCTTATGGTAAGTGGCAACGACCTCTACCTCAGAGGAGGTAGGGTAGGCCCTACAGGTGAAATTATGAGGACAGTTATGGGCGCTGTCGACGACTGTGGACTGAAAACCCGCAGACGCGTCGTGGTGGGGATGCTCCCGAGGTGGGGTCCAAGCCGGACTGCCCACTTGAGGAACATGTCGCTAAACAGGCGCCTTGCAGACCTCTGTACGGCTGAGGGTGTCTTTTTTGTGGACCCGTACGCCGTGTTCTATGGTAGAAAAGACCTCTACCAAAGGGACGGGGTGCACCTCTCCTTTAAGGGCAAGGCGTTCCTAGCCAACCTCATCCAGGATGTCGTGGAGCGCACCCAAAGGAGTGTCCGGCCCATTGGGAAGGCGGACGTACGCCAGTACGCCCGAGTCACTCCCCAAACAACCTTCTCGGAGGTTGTTAAAAATGGTGCCACCACGACAAACAAGAAGCCGGGAAACGGAAGAGTATAGGGGGTCCTACATTAGGGGACTCCCTGAAGGTTCTTCTGTTCAATGCGAGGTCAATCAGGAACAAGTTTCCTGAGCTCCGTGGCCTCGTAGCGACGGAAGAACCCGAAATGGTAGCCATAATAGAATCGTGGATAAAAACCTCAAACCGAGACTTTGAAAGCGAATTCACGGTTCCTGGCTACCAACTCTTCCACAAAGATAGGCCAGACAGAGAGGGTGGCGGTGTAATGTTGTATGTCAAGGATACAATCAAATCTACGAACTCCAACGTTATATCCGACCACGAGCTCCTAGGCGTTGACCTAGAGATCGGTCCTGCCAAATACAGGACCCTGGTGCTTTACAGACCCCCTTCCCAACCTGTTGAGAAGGACAGGGAACTGTACCAGCTGCTGGGTGAGCTGGTTCAAGGCAGAGTGTGCATCGTTATGGGCGATTTCAACAGCCAAGTTGACTGGGAAACCAGAGCAGCCTGTGGCGAGAGCGCGCTACTCCTGGAGTTCGCCAACAACGAGTTCCTCACTCAATGGGTCAGAGAACCGACGAGACGAGACAATATCCTCGACTTGGTCTTCACCTCTGAGGATGATATCGTTGAGGATATCTCTGTAGGCGAAGAGCTCGGTGGCAGTGATCACCAGCTAGTTAGATTTAGCGTCAAGATCCCGAAGGTAAGGTCTGTTGCCAGTCAATTAAAGAAACTTGACTTGAGAAGAGCAGACTTTGCAAGCCTTCGAGCTGGACTGACTGACGTGAGGCTAGAAGTGTGCGATGCCGTTGAAGACTCGTGTAATAGTTTCAAAACCACATTCATGAGTCTTCAATCGCGTTTCATCCCGCTGAAATGCCCCCGTCTGTCTTCTGTTCAACCTAAGTGGTTTAATCGAGAAATCGGCCAACTGCTTAGGGAGAAGAGAAATGTGTACCGGCAATCGAAGATCTCGGGTGACTTTGACGAATACCGGAGGCTAGCCAGGAGAGTGAAGTCCAGCATAAGGGCGGCTAAGCGGTCTGAGGAACTCCGAGTGGCGAGACTCTGTAAAGAGAATCCCAAGGAGTTTTTTGGATATGTGAACAGCCGTAAACCAATCCGTCGAACGATTGGCCCTTTTAGGAATGAGGAGGGGACATTAAAGCATTCAGATGCAGAAAATGCTAACCTCCTCAACGACTACTTCTCTTCAGTGTTTACTGAAGAGTGTGGTCCCATTCCCCAGCCGACGGATTCCTACTCGGGGGAAAAGCTGGAGGCAATGGACTTCACCGAACGAGAAATAAAGAAAAAGATCGCTGACCTAAAGACGAATAAGTCCCCTGGACCGGACGGGTTTCTACCTAAAGTGTTGAAGGAAGTGTGCGATGAAGTATCACGACATCTGTGCGCTATCTTCAACATGTCAATCCGGACCGGATGCGTTCCTAGAGACTGGCGTGATGCGGAGGTGACTCCTATCTTCAAGAAAGGAGACCGTAACCAATCGTCGAACTACCGACCTATCAGTCTGACTTCGATAGTCGGTAAACTCATGGAAAGCATCATGGTGGACAAAGTGACGTCGTATTTAGAGTTAAACCTGCTACTGAGGAGTTCCCAGCACGGCTTCCGAAGGCAACGGTCATGCCTGACGAACCTTGTGGAATTCTTCCACTTCGTTTTCAGTGAGCACGATCGGGACAAGGCGGTGGATGTGGTCTACCTAGACTTTCAACAAAGCCTTTGATAAGGTACCACACCGCCGCCTTCTCCGGAAAGTGCGAGCGCTTGGCATAGACGGAAAGGTAGCCGGCTGGATCGAGAACTGGCTAAGTGGCAGACGGCAACGGGTGGTGGTAAATGGACAGTCTTCTGAGTGGGTGCCCGTTACTAGCGGGGTGCCTCAAGGTTCTGTCCTGGGACCACTACTATTCATTATCTACGTCAACGACATGGACGGTGACATGGTTGCCAAGATTTCCAAATTTGCCGATGATACCAAGCTTGGTATGAACGTTGCAAAGGATGGAAATACTGCCCGCCTGCAGGAAGATCTTGGGAAGATTGGGGAGTGGTCGGACACGTGGCAAATGCCTTTTAACGTGGGCAAATGCAAAGTGATGCATATCGGCCACAGAAACCCCCAATCTCAGTATATCCTTAAGGGCACTGCTCTTGAATCGAGTGACACTGAGAAGGACTTGGGTGTAACAATCACTAGTGACCTCAAGTTCTCGAAACAGTGCATTGAGGCGGAGAAAAAGGCCCAAAGGATGCTAGGCTATATTAAGCGCCAGTTTGGTTATCGGAACCAGGAGATTGTACTGTGCCTGTACAACTCACTTGTCCGACCGCACCTGGAGTATGCCGTACAATTTTGGAGTCCTTCATTGCGAAAGGACATCGCGAGATTGGAACGCGTACAAGCCAGGGCAACCAAGCTGATTCCCTCTATCCGACATAAAAGTTATGAGGATAGACTAAGGGAATTAGATCTGTTCTCGCTGGAAACCCGTAGACTGCGTAGTCAGCTCATCGAAGTTTTCAAAATACTTCGAGGGTTCGACAATGTTGACTACCGGGATATTTTCACACTGAGTGAGAACAGAACGCGCAATCACGGCTTCAAACTTGAATTGAAGCGTTACAACCGCAATCTGTGTGGAAATTCTTTCACCTACAGTATCTGCGGTAAGTGGAACGCACTTCCAGTGGAAGTTGTCAACAGTGAATCTGTTGACCAGTTCAAGTCAAGACTAGACAAGGTCTTGAAAAGTGGCCGTTTAGGGACGCAAAACAATTGAGCAGCCTTGTGCCCGCTCGATTGCAAGTCCAATGGTACCCTCTTTGAATGGACCGTAAGGTCTCCTAGGGTACCTTTTTTCCATGTTGTTACTCCTTGTTGTTACACTCTCTCTCTCTCTCTCTCTCTCTCTCTCTCTCTCTCTCTCTCTCTCTCTCTCTCTCTCTCTCTCTCTCTCTCTCTCTCTCTCTCTCTCTCTCTCTCTCTCTCTCTCTTCTCTCTCTCTCTCTCTCAGACAGAGAAGGTGGCGGTGTGATGTTGTATGTCAAGGATACTCTCAACTCGACGGATTGCAACATCGTATCCGACCATGAACTACTAGGTGTTGACCTAGAGATAGGTCCTGCCAAATATAGGACCCTGGTGCTTTATAGACCTCCTGCCCAACTCGTTGAAAAGGACAGAGATCTGTACCAGCTACTAGGAGAACTTGTCGAAGACAGAGTGTGTATCGTCATGGGTGATTTCAACACACAAGTTGACTGGGAAACCAGAGAACCCTGTGGCGAGAACGCACTACTCCTGGAGTTCACGAACAACGAGTTCCTCACTCAATGGGTCAGAGAACCGACGAGAGGAGACAATATCCTCGACTTGGTTTTCACCTCTGAGGATGACATCGTTGAGGACCTCTCTGTTGGCGAAGAGCTCGGTGGCAGTGACCACCGACTAATTAGATTTGTAGTCAAAGTCCCCAAGGCAGAGCCTGCAACTAGTAAATCAAGGAAACTGGATTTAAGAAGAGCAGACTTTGCAGGTCTACGCGCGGGACTGACTGACGCGAGGCTAGAGGAGTGCGATGCTGTTGAAGACTCTTGGAACAGTTTCAAAACCACATTCATGAGTCTTCAATCGCGTTTTATCCCTCTGAAATGCCCCCGTCGGTCTTCTGTTCAACCAAAGTGGTTTAATCGAGAAATCGGCCAACTGCTTAGGGAGAAGAGAAATGTGTACCGGCAATCGAAGATCTCGGGTGACTTTGACGAATACCGGAGGCTAGCCAGGAGAGTGAAGTCCAGCATAAGGGCGGCTAAGCGGTCTGAGGAACTCCGAGTGGCGAGACTCTGTAAAGAGAATCCCAAGGAGTTTTTTGGATATGTGAACAGCCGTAAACCAATCCGTCGAACGATTGGCCCTTTGAGGAACGAGGAGGGGACATTAAAGCATTCAGATGCAGAAAATGCCAACCTCCTCAACGACTACTTCTCTTCAGTGTTTACTGAAGAGTGTGGTCCCATTCCCCAGCCGACGGATTCCTACTCGGGGGAAAAGCTGGAGGCAATGGACTTCACCGAAGAAGAAATAAAGAAAAAGATCGCTGACCTAAAGACGAATAAGTCCCCTGGACCGGACGGGTTTCTACCTAAAGTGTTGAAGGAAGTGTGCGATGAAGTATCACGACATCTGTGCGCTATCTTTAACATGTCAATCCGGACCGCATGCGTTCCTAGAGACTGGCGTGAGGCGGAGGTGACTCCTATCTTCAAGAAAGGAGACCGTAACCAACCGTCGAACTACCGACCTATCAGTCTGACTTCGATAGTCGGTAAACTCATGGAAAGCATCATGGTGGACAAAGTGACGTCGTATTTAGAGTCAAACCTGCTACTGAGGAGTTCCCAGCACGGCTTCCGAAGGCAACGGTCATGCCTGACGAACCTTGTAGAATTCTTCCACTTCGTTTTCAGTGAGCACGATCGGGACAAGGCGGTGGATGTGGTGTACCTAGACTTTCAGAAAGCCTTTGATAAGGTACCACACCGCCGCCTTCTCCGGAAAGTGCGAGCGCTTGGCATAGACGGAAAGGTAGCCGGCTGGATCGAGAACTGGCTAAGTGGCAGACGGCAACGGGTGGTGGTGAATGGACAGTCTTCTGAGTGGGTGCCCGTTACTAGCGGGGTGCCTCAAGGTTCTGTCCTGGGACCACTACTATTCATCATCTACGTCAACGACATGGACGGTGACATGGTTGCGAAGATTTCCAAATTTGCCGACGATACCAAGCTTGGTATGAACGTTGCAAAGGATGGAAATACTGCCCGCCTGCAGGAAGATCTTGGGAAGATTGGGGAGTGGTCGGACACGTGGCAAATGCCTTTTAACGTGGGCAAATGCAAAGTGATGCATATCGGCCACAGAAACCCCCAATCTCAGTATATCCTTAAGGGCACTGCTCTTGAATCGAGTGACACTGAGAAGGACTTGGGTGTAACAATCACTAGTGACCTCAAGTTCTCGAAACAGTGCATTGAGGCGGAGAAAAAGGCCCAAAGGATGCTAGGCTATATTAAGCGCCAGTTTGGTTATCGGAACCAGGAGATTGTACTGTGCCTGTACAACTCACTTGTCCGACCGCACCTGGAGTATGCCGTACAATTTTGGAGTCCTTCATTGCGAAAGGACATCGCGAGATTGGAACGCGTACAAGCCAGGGCAACCAAGCTGATTCCCTCTATCCGACATAAAAGTTATGAGGATAGACTAAGGGAATTAGATCTGTTCTCGCTGGAAACCCGTAGACAGCGTGGTCAGCTCATCGAAGTTTTCAAAATAATTCGAGGGTTCGACAATGTTGACTACCGGGATATTTTCACACTGAGTGAGAACAGAACGCGCAATCACGGCTTCAAACTTGAACTGAAGCGTTACAACCGCAATCTGTGTGGAAATTTTTTCACTTATAGTATCTGCGGTATGTGGAACGCACTTCCAGTGGAAGTTGTCAACAGTGAATCTGTTGACCAGTTCAAGTCAAGACTAGACAAAGTCTTGAAAAGTGGCCGTTTAGGGACGCAAAACAATTGAGCAGCCATGTGCCCGCTCAATTGCTAGCCTAAAGGTACCCTCTTTGAATGGACCGTAAGGTCTCCTAGGGTACTTACTTTCCTTGTTACTCCTTGTTACTCCTTGTTACTCTCTCTCTCTCTCTCTCTCTCTCTCTCTCTCTCTCTCTCTCTCTCTCTCTCTCTCTCTCTCTCTCTCTCTCTCTCTTTCTCTCTCTCTCTCTCTCTCTCTCTCTCTCTCTCTCTCTTTCTCTCTCAACACAGCCACCTTGTCGTCGGTGAGAGAGCTTGCGTGATCTGCCTGAGTTAAGCTAGCTAAGCTGGGGGACTTTTAGTCCGGTAGGGTCACCCATGCCAGTAAGGTAGCTGTAGTAGGATCCAGACTAAGGGTTGTCAAACTTTTCTACCACTTCTTTGATGCGTCTCCTTGCATCCCCCTACCAACCCATTCGATTCTGTTAGTACTAAGTTTCACCAACTCTCTTCAACTGTCAAAAAATCAAAACAAAAACCCAATAACAAAAAAAAAAACCTTCATCCCTATTACACATAAGTTGTTTATTAATAAGGGCCTCACCAGCTCCCTTATGCCGCGTGAGAAGAGAGGCTTTGGAACCTCTTTAAATAACGCCTTGGAGCACTCATAGGTTACAAGAGACTGAGATTGAAGGGATCTTAGGCGTTTGGGGTACGATTAATGGAGAAATGCTAGGTACCCCTTAAAAGCTTTCTCCTAACGTGTAATTGCCTGACCAGCTCCCTGTGACCGCTACTTGGTGAATAAAGGCTCAACTGATCTTTGGAGAGAGAGCTTTTGTGCCTTGCTGGTTGCCAGATCAGCTAAAGATCTCGGATGAAGTCGTGGGCACTTAGCTTTACTATTTGCCTCAAGTCTGGCCGTTTTTAGTTGATTAGTAGGGCTTAGTAGGAAGACAGTTACACCTCAAGCACCCCTGTCGAAAAATCAGAGAACCAGTTCACTGGGGCTCTCGTGCTGCTCAGTTGGGAGCTGCGGCACGATTGGGGACGTCCGGCCCAGGGGAGACCTTAGGGTTGGTGTGCTTGATCAAAGGGTTTCTGTTCGCCGAACAACCGAAAACCTCCTGGAAATAGGCGGATGAGATTAGTGCGAGAGAAAATCACAACCAAAAACCCCTTTTTTAATGCGTATGGTCCGAGATTTTTGTAAGATGGCGAAGAAGAATGGTCCTCCGTTTCGAAAGCTAACCTGCAAAATATGCAAAGTCTATAGATGGAGTGAAGACTTCGGGGGAAGGAGTTGCAAGGAACTCACAGATGGCGTCAGTGTCTGTGACTTCTGCGAACTCGAGAAGCGCCTGGGCGAGAGCATCGCTCAACTGAGAGAGGAGAACTCCCTCCTTAAAAGGGAAGTTCAACTCTTAAAAACAGAGAGATGCAGATGCTCAGGCGAGAAGGCTCCGGACGTCCAACAGCCGATTTCTTCTGCTGAAGGGCTTCCTCAACGAGCCAAAAAGAAGAAAAGAAAGAAGAAAGAAGAGAAAGTAGAAATAGAAGAAGAGAAAGTAGAAATAGAAGAAGAGAAAGTAGAAAGAGAAGAAGAGAAAGTAAAAGGAGAAGAAGAGAAAGTAGAAAGAGAAGAAAAGAAACTGGAAACAGAAGAAGAGAAAGTAGAAGCAGAAGAAGAGAAACGGGAAACAAACGAAGAGATAGCAAAGGAAGTCAAGAAGAAGAATAAGAGGAAGAATAAGAAGAAGAAGAAAAAAAAATTAGAGATACAAGAGGAAAGCGGCAAGTCGCCTCCGAAAGGAAAGACTAAGTCGTCCGCAGTCAAATGTGCAAGAGTCACCCTTATTGGTGATTCTCAAGCACGGGGTCTGAAGCCCCTGCTAGCGGCCCGCCTTCGCACAAGCGTTAAGGTGAGCTGCATCCCAGGTTGTGGGAATATGCAGGTAAGAGCTGAGGCCGAGAAGTCTCAGATTTCAGAGACTTCAGTCGTTGCCCTTATGGTAAGTGGCAACGACCTCTACCTCAGAGGAGGTAGGGTAGGCCCTACAGGTGAAATTATGAGGACAGTTATGGGCGCTGTCGACGACTGTGGACTGAAAACCCGCAGACGCGTCGTGGTGGGGATGCTCCCGAGGTGGGGTCCAAGCCGGACTGCCCGCTTGAGGAACATGTCGCTAAACAGGCGCCTTGCAGACCTCTGTACGGCTGAGGGTGTCTTTTTTGTGGACCCGTACGCCGTGTTCTATGGTAGAAAAGACCTCTACCAAAGGGACGGGGTGCACCTCTCCTTTAAGGGCAAGGCGTTCCTAGCCAACCTCATCCAGGATGTCGTGGAGCGCACCCAAAGGAGTGTCCGGCCCATTGGGAAGGCGGACGTACGCCAGTACGCCCGAGTCACTCCCCAAACAACCTTCTCGGAGGTTGTTAAAAATGGTGCCACCACGACAAACAAGAAGCCGGGAAACGGAAGAGTATAGGGGGTCCTACATTAGGGGACTCCCTGAAGGTTCTTCTGTTCAATGCGAGGTCAATCAGGAACAAATTTCCTGAGCTCCGTGGCCTCGTAGCGACGGAAGAACCCGAAATGGTAGCCATAACAGAATCGTGGATAAAAACGTCAAACCGAGACTTTGAAGGCGAATTCACGGTTCCTGGCTACCAACTCTTCCACAAAGATAGGCCAGACAGAGAGGGTGGCGGTGTAATGTTGTATGTCAAGGATACAATCAAATCTACGAACTCCAACGTTATATCCGACCACGAGCTCCTAGGCGTTGACCTAGAGATCGGTCCTGCCAAATACAGGACCCTGCTGCTTTACAGACCCCCTTCCCAACCTGTTGAGAAGGACAGGGAACTGTACCAGCTGCTGGGTGAGCTGGTTCAAGGCAGAGTGTGCATCGTTATGGGCGATTTCAACAGACAAGTTGACTGGGAAACCAGAGCAGCCTGTGGCGAGAGCGCGCTACTCCTGGAGTTCGCCAACAACGAGTTCCTCACTCAATGGGTCAGAGAACCGACGAGAGGAGACAATATCCTCGACTTGGTCTTCACCTCTGAGGATGATATCGTTGAGGATATCTCTGTAGGCGAAGAGCTCGGTGGCAGTGATCACCAGCTAGTTAGATTTAGCGTCAAGATCCCGAAGGTAAGGTCTGTTGCCAGTCAATTAAAGAAACTTGACTTGAGAAGAGCAGACTTTGCAAGCCTTCGAGCTGGACTGACTGACGTGAGGCTAGAAGTGTGCGATGCCGTTGAAGACTCGTGGAATAGTTTCAAAACCACATTCATGAGTCTTCAATCGCGTTTCATCCCTCTGAAATGCCCCCGTCTGTCTTCTGTTCAACCTAAGTGGTTTAATCGAGAAATCGGCCAACTGCTTAGGGAGAAGAGAAATGTGTACCGGCAATCGAAGATCTCGGGTGACTTTGACGAATACCGGAGGCTAGCCAGGAGAGTGAAGTCCAGCATAAGGGCGGCTAAGCGGTCTGAGGAACTCCGAGTGGCGAGACTCTGTAAAGGGAATCCCAAGGAGTTTTTTGGATATGTGAACAGCCGTAAACCAATCCGTCGAACGATTGGCCCTTTGAGGAATGAGGAGGGGACATTAAAGCATTCAGATGCAGAAAATGCTAACCTCCTCAACGACTACTTCTCTTCAGTGTTTACTGAAGAGTGTGGTCCTATTCCCCAGCCGACGGATTCCTACTCGGGGGAAAAGCTGGAGGCAATGGACTTCACCGAAGGAGAAATAAAGAAAAAGATCGCTGACCTAAAGACGAATAAGTCCCCTGGACCGGACGGGTTTCTACCTAAAGTGTTGAAGGAAGTGTGCGATGAAGTATCACGACATCTGTGCGCTATCTTTAACATGTCAATCCGGACCGGATGCGTTCCTAGAGACTGGCGTGAGGCGGAGGTGACTCCTATCTTCAAGAAAGGAGACCGTAACCAACCGTCGAACTACCGACCTATCAGTCTGACTTCGATAGTCGGTAAACTCATGGAAAGCATCATGGTGGACAAAGTGACGTCGTATTTAGAGTCAAACCTGCTACTGAGGAGTTCCCAGCACGGCTTCCGAAGGCAACGGTCATGCCTGACGAACCTTGTGGAATTCTTCCACTTCGTTTTCAGTGAGCACGATCGGGACAAGGCGGTGGATGTGGTCTACCTAGACTTTCAGAAAGCCTTTGATAAGGTACCACACCGCCGCCTTCTCCGGAAAGTGCGAGCGCTTGGCATAGACGGAAAGGTAGCCGGCTGGATCGAGAACTGGCTAAGTGGCAGACGGCAACGGGTGGTGGTAAATGGACAGTCTTCTGAGTGGGTGCCCGTTACTAGCGGGGTGCCTCAAGGTTCTGTCCTGGGACCACTACTATTCATCATCTACGTCAACGACATGGACGGTGACATGGTTGCCAAGATTTCCAAATTTGCCGACGATACCAAGCTTGGTATGAACGTTGCAAAGGATGGAAATACTGCCCGCCTGCAGGAAGATCTTGGGAAGATTGGGGAGTGGTCGGACACGTGGCAAATGCCTTTTAACGTGGGAAAATGCAAAGTGATGCATATCGGCCACAGAAACCCCCAATCTCAGTATATCCTTAAGGGCACTGCTCTTGAATCGAGTGACACTGAGAAGGACTTGGGTGTAACAATCACTAGTGACCTCAAGTTCTCGAAACAGTGCATTGAGGCGGAGAAAAAGGCCCAAAGGATGCTAGGCTATATTAAGCGCCAGTTTGGTTATCGGAACCAGGAGATTGTACTGTGCCTGTACAACTCACTTGTCCGACCGCACCTGGAGTATGCCGTACAATTTTGGAGTCCTTCATTGCGAAAGGACATCGCGAGATTGGAACGCGTACAAGCCAGGGCAACCAAGCTGATTCCCTCTATCCGACATAAAAGTTATGAGGATAGACTAAGGGAGTTAGATCTGTTTTCACTGGAAACCCGTAGACTGCGTGGTCAGCTCATCGAAGTCTTCAAAATACTTCGAGGGTTCGACAATGTTGACTACCGGGATATTTTCACACTGAGTGAGAACAGAACGCGCAATCACGGCTTCAAACTTGAACTGAAGCGTTACAACCGCAATCTGTGTGGAAACTTTTTCACCTACAGTATCTGCGGTAAGTGGAACGCACTTCCAGTGGAAGTTGTCAACAGTGAATCTGTTGACCAGTTCAAGTCAAGACTAGACAAAGTCTTGAAAAGTGGCCGTTTATGGACGCAAAACAATTGAGCAGCCATGTGCCCGCTCAATTGCTAGTCCAAAGGTACCCTCTTTGAATGGACCGTAAGGTCTCCTAGGTTACTTACTTTCCTTGTTACTCCTTGTTACTCTCTCTCTCTCTCTCTCTCTCTCTCTCTCTCTCTCTCTCTCTCTCTCTCAATAGAAATAGGCAAATGAGAAGCGGGATTGGCCCCTTGAAAAACCAGTTGGGTGAAATTATTTCAGATGATATGGGTATGGCTAATATCTTAAACGAGTTTTTTAGTTCAGTCTTCACCTTAGGATATACTAATAACGATAACAACGAGTCTATACAGGTCAGACACCCATCACTAAGGAGCCTGGAAGTAAATCCGCAACTAGTAATTGATAAATTAAAGAAAATGAACTCGTACAAGACTCCTGGTCCTGATAAATTTTACCCTAGAATCTTAAAACATGTCCATAATGAGTTAGCAGAGTCACCTGCTCTCATTTTTAACAAATCTCTCGAGCATGGGGTCGTCCCTGATGATTGGAGGAAAGCTAACGTCACACCTATCTTTAAGAAGGGATGTAAAAACCAGGCCAGTAATTACAGACCCATTAGCTTAACCTCAATAGTTGGAAAGTTGCTCGAAACGATCATTAGAGACAAGCTAGTAGAGTTCCTCGAAAACAATAACCTTATACGTGATAGCCAGCATGGTTTTAGGTCTAAGAGATCGTGCTTAACAAACCTAATTGACTTTTACCATAACCTTTTCAACCTATATAACGATACTAAATCATTAGATATAATTTACCTAGATTTCAAAAAGGCATTTGACAAAATTCCACATCAGAAACTCATGAACAAAGTGCGTACGCTAGGAATTAACGGTAATATATACGGATGGATTAGTAGCTGATTAAAAAACAGGAAGCAGAGAGTGATAATAAATGGCGTGGAATCGGACTGGGTATCTGTTACCAGCGGTGTTCCCCAGGGATCAGTCCTGGGGCCTATTTTATTTACTATATACATCAATGACATAGACGTTGGAATAAATAATATCATATCTAAATTTGCAGATGACACGAAAATAGGTAACTCAGTACTATGCGAAGATGACAGGGCTAGCCTGCAGGCTGATATAAATAAAATTACCGAATGGTCTGAGAAATGGCAAATGCCATTTAATATCGACAAATGCCAAATCCTTCAGTGCGGAACAAAAAACAAAAAATACACCTATACAATGCAAGGCGGCTTAATAAACACAACCCCGCAGGTTAAAGATTTAGGAGTAATAATTACAGAAAACTTAAAAACATCAAACCAATGCGCAGCTGCTGCAAACAAAGCTAACACAGCACTAGGATTTATAAAAAGAAACTTTACTTATAAAAGCGAGGAGATAATTATGCCACTATATAAAAGTATTGTCAGGCCCCATCTCGAATACGCTGTACAGTTCTGGGCCCCTTACTTAATAAAAGACATAGATAAATTAGAAGCTGTACAACACAGAGCGACAAAACTTATCCCGTCAGTACGTAACAAACCTTACCACGAGAGGCTAAAAAAACTCAATCTATTTTCCGTCAGAAAACGAAGACTAAGGGGGCAGCTTATAGAGTGCTTCAAAATACTTAAAGGATTTAACAACGTTAATGCCAATAACTTGTTCACACTGACAGGGGAGTGTCACACCCGTGGACATGATTCAAAACTTCAGGGTAAAAGAGCCACTATGGATGTAATAAAAAACTTCTTCACTTACTCGATTATTAATGATTGGAATAATTTGCCAAACGCAGTAGTGGACAGCAGAACTATAGATTCATTTAAAATGAGATTAGACAAACACTTAACAAATATTGGAATTGTTTAGCATAAGCTACAAAATAAAATAATATTACAAAAATATAACTCTTTCAGGTTTATGTAAGTGGTTTTCATATTCATTTCATTTAATTACTATTCAATGCAAATTTCCTTCAGGTACTGTCTTCTTACACCTGCAAGGTACTTTTCCCAAATTATTTCATGTACGGCTTTTGCCGGAGGGAGTGGAGGGTGGGGAGAGCCTAAAACTTTTCTATCCTTTACTTCTACTATTCTATGTGTAAGTGGCAGTAGATTTAAGGCCAGATCACCTTAGTCTGGGCCGTAAGGCCCGTGTGATCTGTGTATCTATGTAACTCTATGTAACTCTCTCTCTCTCTCTCTCTCTCTCTCTCTCTCTCTCTCTCTCTCTCTCTGTCTCTCTCTCTCTCTCTCTCTCTCTCTCTCTCTCTCTCTATATATATATATATATATATATATATATATATATATATATATATATATATATAATCCTGCAATAACCGCGGCAGTAAATTAAATGCAGCAAACCCAATGTGGAAATAAAACAAAGAGGGAGCTTTTGAGGCTGTAACAAACGTTTTTTTTTCTCCCAGCAACTCTGAACATGCATGAAGTAAAGGAGAAAGAGGTACCTAATAACCACAAAAACCGAACGCACTCTCTTCACTAATGACATCCGCCATGAACCCAACACTATTTATTCCCATGGGTCAGTGATAAGCCGGGTATAAATGTAAGCAAAAGAGACAAAGACATTCGATTTTGATCAAAGAATTTTTAGTGTCCTAAAAATAAAGTGTCAAACTCAAGTTACTTTTTATTCATTTAAGGTGTCAAATTTATTGTTATAAAATGCTTACTAATGTCTGTGTCTTGAACTTTTTTAATAATTTATGCCAATTAATTTGGAAATAGTATTATGGAACGAAGTAACGGTTCGTAATTATTAGAGATTAAGCTTAAAAATTCCGTCGTGAAAGAGGGGCAGGGGCCTTCTAAATCCCGTAAAAATTACGTGTATTCTCCTTTTTGTTTAAGTCACTATAAAAACTTTTTGGGCTTGTTTAATAGTGTTTGAAATGAAGTGTTCTTTATAGCCCAATTTGGCCAAACATTGTTTGTGGTTTTAATCTCTTCGTCCAGAAATTGGGGATTACAAATGCTCTAAGTAGCAGCCGAGAGAAGACTCCAAGTTTGATTTTTAAGAAATAAATGAAAAGGTTTGGCTCTATGAATGAGTATGCGTGGGTTTGCTAAATATATTTTAAATGATAGTTTATCATTAGAGTGCTTTACAATTATATCAATAAACGGAAGTGATGCTTCCTTTTCTATTTCAATTGTAAAATTAATTGATTCAAATTTCGAATTTAGATTTTTCAGGACATATTCTAGATCAACGTCAATATTATTATTTCGAAGACATCGAAGTATCTCCTTCAATTTGTTCCAGCAATAATTTTTTTTTGAAATAACGGGAGTAAAACATTCACATGAATAAGTTACTGAGAACAGGGCTAAGAGGTGATCCCATAGGAAGACCAAATTATTTTTCTAAATTTAAATCGTTAAACCTGAAATATGTATAGGGACGCATTAAAGAGCTGTTTTATTATTTCCTTTGTGGGTTGCTGAATTATATATATATATATATATATATATATATATATATATATATATATATATATATATATATATATATATATATATATATATTTGTTAAAGACCAAGTTGTATTTTGACTTTACCAATTTTATTTTAGCGCGTTCTAAACTGTGGAATGCAGTTTTTTTTCTATGAGGTTGAAGATTAAAAATCAACTGAGGAAGATCCATTTTATTTGGTCTTATTTAAAATATTCAAATTTTCTATATATTTTGGCCATGAGCTTTCGCCTTCCTTCAGGCATCTTCAAACCGAAGTCTTGGTTATTGTTGAGGCGGCATTGATGGAAAGATTCTATTCGCCTTGCCTCCTTTAGCTGCGAAGTAATTCTTTGGTGAGCAGCAAAGAATAAATTTCTTCGTTTCATTTTCATTTAATTTAGAAAGATAGAATAAGAGGAGGTAGAAGTAGTGAAGAAAGGGGAGGGCAAAATAGATAGAAGCGGAAGAAAGTAATAGAGATTAAATGATGCCCGGTGGTAGGGCCTTCTGCGTCATTTGATATTGGTGTCCCACTAGGGATCTTTTTATTTCTTTTATTGTTTTTATTTCATTGTCCCACTGCGGGAACTTCTTTTTTTCTTTTTTTGTAATAATGTTGTCTCACTACGAGATCTTTTAGTTTTTGATTTATTGAATAGTTCATTTGTATATTTTTTGGTTTTAAACTGATTTTTAGTTTCTCCTTCGGCTTGCTTAGCCGTATATAAGTGCGGGGTTCTGGTCGTCTGGTGTTGGGGAGGTACCTCTTGAAGGCACCTCCTTCTCCCTTAGGCTTAAGGGCTGCTAGGATCTCCAAAGGAAAAATACCCCCTAACATCGACCAAATATCCCGTCCTCTTCTGTAGAAATAGATGTTGATTGGTTTCAGTCCTGTCTCCCTGTGAAGGCTCCTCGAGGTCCGGAAGTCATACTACCTAGCGTTGGTGAAAACCGGAGACCTCGATTCTACACCTTCTGGGGTCTTATTGTTTCCTTCTTTGAAGCAGAATTTAATGGTATGGCAGGATACACCAACTTGGACCTAACCAGACTGGGGTATATATTTTTTTCTTATTACACTGGCTAAGGTTTCTAAATCTTGCCAGTTTGTCCAATTTGGCTCTTGCAATCCCTATCCTTGTGCCGATGTGTACGCTCAGGTCAGTGTTGCAAGTTTGAATCCGAGCACGGACACATTCAGCAAGTAGTCGATTTCGGTATCGTCCAAGTTGAGGGGAACGGAACGATGTCTTCCTATTGCGGCTGCCGTGAATTTAGGCAAGTTAGTCTGGATCTCCCAACGTCTTTCGAATCTGTAGATCTTTTCAGCGTCGGAGACAGTGGCTCTGGCCATCATCCTTACGGATTTTGTCCTTATTTACCACGACCTGAGTGACATCGTCCGCGTATTGAATTTTCATCGTTCTCAAATCAATAGGTTTTGGTATATCCCTCATAAAGATGGAGAAGAAAATGGGGCTTAGCCATCCTCCTTGGCAAACACCAGACAGGAGGTCGAAGGCCTCTCCTGTGTACTCCTAAAGGCCATGAGAGCTTGCCTGTTGGTCAAGTAGCTACAGAGGATATTTTCCAAGTGGAGCGTGAGTCTCAGTCGTGAGATCTTGTATTTCAGGCCGTCGATCCAAACTTTGTGAAGGCCTTTTTTTACGTCTATGCAGACGAAATCGCTCCAACACCCTTTGGGCCGCCATGCTTCTGCGTGTTGCATCATCTGGGCTACGGCTATCTCTGTGCCACGGGTTTTCCTGAATCCATGCTGTTATTCGTTCAAAAGGGAGTATTCTGACAGGTGAGCCGATAGCCTGCTGTTGAGAATCTTCTCGAAAACCTTCCCAACTGTCTCAAGCAAAGAGATAGGCATGAAGTTCAAGATCTGGTAGAGATTTTCCCGGTTTCGGAATGAATATCTTTTTGAGTTCTTCAGACCGTCCGGAAAATATCCCATTACCAGGGATACATTGAATAAATTCAGCAGTCTAATCCGAAATCTCTCCGGTACCTCTTTGGTGCCTGATGGTAATCTGGCTAAGGCCTGGGGTTTTGCGCCGAAACAAGGAAATAGCCCCCCATAATTCATCCTGCGAGTTATCATGGAGACAGTGGAGGTCCGCAGTTTCATCAGGGATGAATCTGTCCTCCCTCCTCTCCAGAAGTTTTCCTCCTCTTCATCGGAGATTCTGAAAACATTTCTCCAGACTTCGCGGAAAAGCTTCTCTTTCTCAATTTGGGAAGTCGCAGAAATTCCTTTCATGATAAATTACGGTTGAGCCATGCGTTTGGGTAGTCCTTTTCAGTCTGTCGAGTGCTGCCCAGAAAAACTCCGGATTCCATTCAGTGTCTATTTTCTCGATCAGACTGTTACATTTCTCCCTCAGTTCGTAGGGCAGTGCGGTGTAAATTTATCTCCTAAGGTGTTGAACGAGATGGAAATTTATGAACCTAGTGTAACCCATGTCGAGGATGCGGTTGTAAACAGCGTTAAACCGTTGTTAAAGCTCCAATCTCTCCTGTGTATGGGTTGTTGGCAGCAAAGTTATGTGACTGATCGTCGGGATTGCTATTGCATCTGCGTTGGAAATGCAGTCGTCAGTTTGTCGTCGAGGTGTTCCTCGGTAGTGCCTTCCAGATAAGGGAGGTCCAATGGGAACGCAATTCTGCATGCTTCCCAGTCGGCCCTCAGGATGTTATTCCTTGTTGCAGCAGAAACTGGTATAGGAGCTGCTGCTATGGTGATCAGCATGGGGACGTGATCACTAGGCGTCATTGTTCCTGGTCTGACAAGCTGTTGGAAGGGAAAGTTGGGATTCGTGTAAGCGACATCTGGCTTGGTGGCCTACCCTGGGTATAGGAATGTTGGGAAGTCCGGCCCAATGCGCTCAGTAAGTGTCGGGGTTCTGCCTCTTGCGTCTGTCCTTGCGTATCCCACTGTTCTGTTCCTGGCGTTCAGGTTCTCAGCGAACAATACCGTGTGCTCTTTCTCGAAAAGAGTGATAAAGTCATGAATGTGCAGATATTGACGGCGGGGAGGTTAGTAGCCCTCGAACATCTCGACATCCCCTAAAGAGCATATCAGTATGATCGACAGAAACGATTCGTCCATTAGATTCCCTGGTCTGTATTTTAGATCTTTCTTGACTACTATCATAGCTCCGTCGAATCTCTCTTCTGTAACGTTCTTTTTGAGAACCTTGTATCCAAAGATCTTCTGCTTGTTGTCGGAACTGATTCCAGTTTCTGACAGCAGAAAGATGTCCGGATCCAGTTCTCGATAGACGTAGTACAGCTGTTGTGTATGTGCCTGCCACCCCCGCATGTTATGTGCTAGAATAGTTATCCTATTTCTAATTACCATCTTGAGTATCTGAGATGCTTGAGGGCTTTTGATTGTACAGTTTGCCCGAACGAATCTTCTTATGGAGGGATGGCTCGTAGATTCTGAAGTTGTCGTCGTACAGCTTCACTTTGCATTTCAGTAAGGCTGCCTTGACCGACTCTTAGTTTACGGGTGAGTCATAGCACCACTTGAAGTGGCCTCTTCTGACTCTTGAAGCCACATTCTCGAGGGATATCTCTCTTTGTTGAGTGGCGTGGGAGTTAAGGTCGATGGTGAGTTTAATTTCCTTTCCGTCTAGTTCATGTTCTTCCTGCCGTTGTGGTCGTTTAGCGCCCGCTTCCTGTTTTGGGGGTTCTTCTTTGGTTCTCTTGTTTGGTCAGGCCTGGGCATGGTAGGCAGATGTGCTTGGTCAGTTGCAGGCTCTTGTCCGGTCGTTCTAGGCTCTTTCTCCTGTGCTTTTGTTTCATTCGCTGGTTTGGCTTGTTCTGCCGGAGCTATCTTGGTGCATGTTGCTGAGAGAACTTTTTCTGACTGCGGGTTGTCCGGAAATGTAATAGGTTCCAGGCCATTTTCAGCTAGTATCTTATTCATCTCGGCATTGAATGAACCAGGACAGGCTAGGTTCATCACATGCGCGTGTAGAATGCATGCCAGCATTTTAGGAGGGGTCGCGTCTCTGAGTTGTAGGACTATTTCGGGTTGGACCGATTTTGTGTAGGTTTGTGGAGGAGTCTTGGCGACTGCCGCGCATGAGTTATTCGGCCTGTCAGCTGCGTCTCTCTTCCATTTTAGTTGCTCCTTCCTGACTGAGCAATGCATACTCAAGGTCCAGTGGGGCCTCGGGCAGTTAATACACATCTTCGTATCACTAACCCAATGCATCCAGTGATGGCCGGTTTGTGCACGCTCGGAGCAGATCTTGGCGTTTTCTTTGTCGGAACAGCCGCTGATAGGGTGATCTTCTACCTTGTAGCAGGAAAAGCTAGTAAGCAGTTCTAAGCATCTCTCCCTTTCAATCTGTTCTTTTGCTTCGGCCGCCACTTCCATTTCGCTGAACACGATTTTAAACACGTGCTAGAGGTTTCTAAATTTTATCACCTCGGCAACCTTAGCCCATTCAAGGTTACTCTCTATCTCCTGTTTGATCTCTTCAGCCGACTGTTCGCCTACCCACGGGTCAATAGCTTTTATTGCCGCTATGACTGGGAAAGGTTTGGGTTCTAGACCGATGGCGCCTGGTTCCCTGGTGCTGGCTGTTGAGGTCAGTTTTACCAGGTCCGCCTGTGTGTGTCAAATCGCAGTGTACCTTCTGGTGACCTCGATTAATCTTTTGAGTCCGATCTCCAGTTTCCCGTAGATCATCCCAAAGACCTTCATTTATCGGGTTTCTCATTCCCGATGAGCCTCAGTTGGACCCAAAGGTTCAGAGACGTTGTGGCTATATTGTCGTATATGCCAGAGAGCACTTTTAACGCTAACGTTCGAAAAGTCTCTTCGCTTAGCTTTGCCTCCTTTACCGGGTTGATGCTCGTCTTGAAAACTAACTATCTATCGATTATTCATCCACTATACGATCAGCTAAAAATGATCATGAATTTCGACTTCGTTCTTTGATGCCTTTTATAGGACGAAATCAGAGTACGGTTCACTTTTCTATTTTCAGAAATAGGGGCAATACTCGCTCCGAGCTGGTTCACTGTGTGTTCAGGTTCAGGCCAAACTCTTTGATGGGCCTGAAGATTCTGGAAGCTCTTCTCATCAAAGAGATGGGCCCGAACCTGAACACACAACGAACCAGCTAGGAGCTAGTATTTCACCTTTTCGCTAAAAAAAAGTAAACCGTAGTCTGACCCCGACCTATAAAAGGCATCAAAGAACGAAGATGGCATTTATTCTTTGATGGAAGAAGGCCGAACACTCGACTCACACGCATCTGCTGAGTTATTTCGGAGTAAGAATAGCCTAACTGAAAGTTTATGGATGAAGTTTTATTCACACTTCAGAGAGAGAGAGAGTTTAATAATACATTTAAATCGGAGTAATTGTAAACAAATGAGGGCTTAAAAACCTCACTTCTCCCCTCCATCAACCTGGGGAAGTACCTGCCTCGGATGTCTGCCATTCATTAATTTCGTCTTAACTATGCCGGGCACTTGGACTCACATAATTAAGGGCTTATTTGGAAACTGGTTTTAGGACTAGCTCACAGTGGAAGCATAAGTGAGATATTTTCCCGAAAACTGGGACTTAACAGCAGCCTTCAAGTGGAGGAGTAATCTTCACATCCGAGGGACCGGCCAGAATCATAGAGGAAAGTAGCACCCGCCGTCTCTATGTATGCTAGAAGGGGTTATGGCACAAATACGCGAGGGGTAGTGGCAAAAAGGTATCGACAGTTGATTCGATCGCTACTTCCATCAAAAGTCCTCCATGATTCACCCTCCTTGAGGTGCCCAATTGGGACCCATTCCATCCATCCATCCTCACCCATCATCCCCGCAGCATCTGAGGCGGGGGACTAAGAGGAAAATGGACTGAAGCATTCATATGAATTTTTCTGACCACACCTTCCTAAACAAATGTCTCCTTTACCACCCTTCTACATCACCCATTCACAAGGTACAAATTAATTACACATTGTTCTCAGAGAAAGAAAGATAAATTCAAGAGGAAAGGAAGGACCCAAGAAGACCATGGAGACCCTTACTAAAAGGGTCTCCCTCAGGACCATTCAAGGGTCGAAGACCCCGACCAAAAGTAAGCTGTGCGAAACCCTATACCTCGGAATAAAAGTGGCTCTGCTGAAACTGATCGAGGTTTCAACGGGATTCATCGCCATCTGCGCCGAAACTAGAGATGTTGACCGCCTCCTATCGGAAGAAGTAGCAAACAAACTCAAGACCAACGGACTAGAGGCAAAGAGAAACTCACTCCAGACACAAAGGGGAAGTGAGCCTAAGCGTGATCTGTCGCAAAGTGGAGAGCTGGATCGGTGAGCATTCACCTGATGAATTCAAGGAAGAGATTATGAGGAACAACCCGTGGGCAAAAGTTCGCGAACACACACACGTGTTCAAAATAATATTCTCTACTACGGACATGGCCAGGAAAGCAACAATATGAGAATACCAGGAGAAAATATTCAACAGATAAATTTAACAATATACAAATGTGCTTTGTATGGTATAAACTAGAAAAGCATACCACATCGACCTGCCCCGAGAAAAAAAAGCAGTGGTGCAGTGAATGTGCCACCGAAGGCCACCGCTACGGCAAATGGCAAAACACGAAGGAGGGCCTCAACTGCAAGGGGGAACACAGGACCATGGCCATGAACTACTCGAAACGACTAGAAATCATAAAAAAAGGAAGAGGAACGGAAGGCAAAAGAAATGTCCTACATAAGCGCCGCCGCAAAAAAGCGAACCATCGAGCGCATCAAAACCCCAATTTAATATCTCCAGCGACCTAAGTGCAAAGATTCTTATTTGCATCAGACATGAAAATGTCGCGAATGCACTCAAACGTGGCTGCAATAACGAGTTGCTGAATTCCTTACTGAAGGAAAACAACCTGTCTTTAGTAAAAATACCCGACAACCCAGAATGCTCAAGAATATTCAAGAAAACCGTGATCAGAAATAACCAACAGGTTAAATCTGAAGAATGGGAAGAAGAAAGAGAAGACGAGAAAGAATCCTCCTCTACGGATAGTGACGAGGACCCATGTACTCGTACACGAGCGACGAAGAGTAAATCCAAAACTCCGAGTCTTCCCCCGAAGAGCAAGAAGAGGCCTGGGCACAATAAAGCTGAGCCACAGGCCAGGAAGAAATATAAGAATAAGAGAAAACATCGGTAAATACATCTCACGATGCAACGGAACGCACTAAACGTTTGGAAATTAACACCAACGGCTGGACGACAAAAGGACTCTACGGCAGAGTCGGGGAACCTCCGGCCCGCGGAGGCCTAGAGTCTGGCTCGTCACCTTGATTGGCATTAATATTGCAATCCGGCCTGCGAAACCCCAGCAAAGAAAAAAAAAATCTGCTGAACAGAATTCTGCGACCTCTTCCCTTCTTGCAATTTTGCAAAATACATTGCGTATTTTATACGCATCGTGACCATGTTTGGTAGCACCTATTTTTCTTTTAAGAGCTCATATGGCGATGCCTACTTGGGCATTAGTCGCCGTATTAAAACTGGCCTAGTTCTAGGCTTCTTTAAAATGAAAATAAAGAGACGAAAAACACCCCAAAAAGGGAAAGAGGAAACAAGCTCCTGCGTCGGGGAAAGGTCCCCCCGGCGCAGGTGCGTGCAACCTAAATGAAACAAAAAACAAAGCACAAAGCAAAACAAAAAAAACAACAAAAAAACCCCCCTGCTTAAATAATAGGGAGAAGGCCGGCCTCCCCCCAAAAGTCAACAAGTCCACCAGTCAATGTGAACGCACTCTTCCCGAGTACCAAGGACAGGCGGTAGCGACCCCGCCCGTCACGGTACCGGGACAGATAACGTGCGCGAAGATCACCGAGACGGGGACATTCGACAAGAATGTGCCGAACAGTCTGGGGGACGACGCAGTCGTCGCAATAGGGCGCAGGCAAGCGCTCCATCAAATAGCGATGCGTCACACAAGTGTGTCCGATTCGGACACGACAGCAAGCGACCTGAAGCCGTCGCGACATTGTGGGATAGGTCTATGGAAAAAGTCGCGGCGCAATCGCACGCAACTTTAAGTTCCCTTCGACCGTCTCCCATCTTTTTTGCCAAGTAGTCTGAAGAGCTGCCCGTATTCCTGCCATGTAGTCAGAGTGAGGAAGAGCAAAACGCTGGTCCGGTCGCAGAGTCCTCGCGGACTCTTTGGCGCCCTCATCGGCGCGCTCATTCCCCGCAATTCCTACATGTCCCGAAACCCAGCAGAAGATAATCTCGACATCTGCCCGGCTCGCCATAACCGTGGCGTCACGGATACAGCAAACCAGGGGATGCGGGGATTCCAATGCTCCGAGAGCACTCAGGGCGCTTTGTGAGTCGCAAAAGGATTAGAATCCGGTCTCCGAACCGGGCACGTCGCGTAATCTTCCGTACCGAGTGGTGTATTGCCACCAGCTCGGCGGTAAAGACAGACGCAGCGCCTGGCAGAGCCCCACTGACTTCAAACAGAGGAGATACAGCGTGGAAGCTGACCCCCTCTTAGGACTTGGAGCCATCCGTATACACAGGCACGGTTCCAGCGTGACACGAGGTGTGCTCCAAAAAGGTCAAACGCAACACTCCCAGCGCCGTACAAGCTTTAGGAGCAGAGGCGTGGCGACAAATAGCCAAATGTAGTACCCTACAGGGTGGCGTCCTGCGCAGAACCAGGGGCTCCACCGGCCCGAGAGCTATATTTAGCTCTCGAAGGAGTTTCCTGGCCCTAAACCCAAAGGGCTTAGGGTATGACTGGCGTCTCTCGGCGGCATAGGCACCATCGAGATCAGCTATGGATGCAGTGAGAGTTGTTGGCGACTGAGGGAGGCGCCGAGCTCGCGTCGCGCGTACAGGCGAGTGATGCACTGCACGCGGCGCAGAGCGAGTATCATCTCCCCAGCATCGACCAACAGGCTCTCAATGGGGAAAGTGCGGAAGGCACCGGTCGCAAGGCGAAGGCTGGTGTGGTGGATCGAATCCACCTTTCGCAATAAACGTTCGGCTGCGGATGCATAAAACTCGCATCCGTAGTCGAGCTTCGAGCGAACAAAGGATCGATAAAAAAGTAAGGCAATAGCCCTATCTCGCCCCAAGCGCTGAACGTCACGGAACGGAGAATGGCGCGGGTACAATAGACCCTAAGGCTGCGAATATGAGCCTCCCAGGTGAGGCGTCGGTCAAATACAAGATCGAGGAAACGGTGCGATTTCACCACATCCCGGGAAACGGGAAACGGTCACGCTGGGGGAAGAGGGGGGAGCCCTTGTTTTAGCCGGGGCTGGGTATCAACCCTTTTTGCCGCCAGCTTTACCAGGGAAGCGCCCGGGTTGGGTAGAGCCTGCAGAAGGGCTTCGAATGGGCGCGGAAACAACCGTGCTCGTTGGCCTTGATGGGCCAGGAGCAGAGGGCGCCTTTCTAACTATTGAGGCATATGACGTCCCAGGCAGAGTCGGGCGCATTAGGATTAAGTCCTTAGCCTCGCGGAATGAGAGACAATCCTGGGCCTGAACGGCCAGGATTTCTTTCTCAAGGAGATATGCACCACATTGCTTTGAAGAGTGTGGGTGCGGCTCTCTGCAATTGGCACACTTGGCCACACACGATTTGGACTTACCGTGTGAGACCTTGGAGCAATTTACACAGACTTCGGGTGACCCCGACTTTTCACGTCTACATGATCGATTCGTATGGTCCAAGCGGTGACAGTAATAGCACCGCCGCGGCATTGGCACGAAAGCCTTCACGCGGTAGCGGTACCAACAGAAACGCACCAACTCAGGGTGCTTGTCATAGTCGAACGTGACGAAGAGTGTAGGCGTGGGTCTCGAGGCCTCTCCCTGTTTTCTCATCACACGTTCGACCTTGAACGCCCCATGGTGGGCCAGCTCTAGGGTGATGTCCCCAATGAGGTAGTCAACGAGTTCCTCCGCATAAACTACTCCTTTCACAAAGTTCATGGTAGAGTGCGGCGTCACACTCACTGGGGTGCCATGAAGTGTCCGAAGAGCACTTATCATGGCCGCCTCGGCGGGATTCGCCGCACTCGCCAGAAGGCTTCCGTCCGAGAAACGGGTCACCTTCGGCTCTCTACCAATTGCACTAGCTAATCCTCTCCTCTGATGGATCATGTCGCCCTTAGACAACATGGTGCCATCACTGGAGCGAATAACGTGGAAGCGTTTGAAGCCAGCGGGCTCGAAAACGCCAGGTAACCTCTGAATGAGAGGCCCCGATGTCATCGAGGCTCCGCCCTGTGACTCTTGGTGTTAGTCTTAGTCAGGGGCTCCGCACACGGGGGGGGAGGGTAAAGGGGCCGGATGGGCCGATCTTGGCTTAGGCGCCTACCAAGATGGTAGCAGACCCATCCGTCCCCGTAGCCCCCACGGATGGAAAGGAGCCCCGAGTCTTCTTCGTCTTTTTCGTCTTTTTCTTTGATGGAGAGGAGGGCGGGGAATGAACCCGCTTCTCACCTCCACCGCAAGAAGCCCCTATGCCAGATGGACCGGCCTCAGCCAGGTCCCTCTCCGAAATGGAGAAGGTCTTGGTAGCCGTAGGGGCACCTGTCGGAGGAGATCGCTCCCCTCCTTTTACTGCCTCGGAGCCCTCGGCCGTTTGAGGGGGACTTTGCATAGGGGCGGATTCGGGTTCGATGCTTGGCGCCGAGCCCGGATTCCCCCCCATGGAAGGGAATACCGTCTGAGGCTGGGTCTCCTCAAGGACCATGTCTATCACAGGAGGGGCCTCCAGTGGGCCATCCTCTCCCAGAACATCGCAGGTCCCCTTGGCAGTGTCGCCAGTCTTGTGTAGGGAGGCACAGGCCTTGACCCCGGTAAGGTTTAAAATTCTTGCCAGCAGGTCTTTTGAGGGAAGCGACCGAAGGGGCCTGGCTTCCCTTTTTCTCCCTAAGGGGGTTTGCCCTACCGAGCCTCTTCGATGGGGAGCGGCTGGCTTTCTTTGCAGTCCCCTTGGAAAGAAAAGAGGGGACTGCCGCTATCAAAAGGGAGGTGCCCGAAAGCACCTCCAGAGAAGGGGGTGAGGGGGAGTCCTCTGCACCCGTAGGCGAAGGAGAGGAGTAAGCCTCCTTTCCGGTTAGAGAAATATGGAGGGTCCCCTGCGCAAGCACAGGAGGGGGGGGGACCTCCATTTTTTTGGTGGAGCTGCACGAGGGCGGCTCCGTCTTTGAGCAAGGGTGAATTAGGGGGAGATTTTTTATTTTCTCATCATTGGGCATGGTGACCCTATTTGTGCTACGAGACGCAATAGCTCACCACCTCTCGCAGTTGCCCGCACTGCGAGAGGTGCTTACAAGTCCAGCAGAGCCAGGTGCCGCCATTCGGGACCACCCCTCCTGCCTGGTGGCCTGGCAGTCCATCGGGTTGGCTGCTCCACCTTGGACACGGCGTAAAATTGATAGAATGTGAAGAGGAGAGGAAAAAGGGATGTGAGGAAGGTATGGGTGGGGATGAAGCAGGTTGTTAAAAAAACTCATCCCGAACCGGAGTTCAGGGGTTAGGGAACAATGTACCCTCCCCCCTCAGCCCGGACCTGGGGTGGTTAGCTTGAGAAGAAGGTCAGCATCTACCCTGTGAAATTAGAGGCTGACCATAGAAAGTTGTGGGAGAGGTTATATGAAAAGCGACGAGGTATGGGAGAAATCGGGCTATCTGAAGGAAGGAAGAGAGGCTAAGCTGGGGCCGGACGGAGCGCTGGATTTTTTATTTTTTATTTAAGGGGCTACCTGGCGACTGCCGACTTAGGCATGAGTCGCCGTAAACAAACAGCCTAGTTCTAGGCTACTTAAAAAAATTATAACAGGAAACAAAAATAAAAAGAAATAACAATAACAATTACAAAATAGTAACAAAACAATAAAAAAACCCAATTAAACCTAGTTAAATAAAAGGGAGAAGGCTGGCCTCCACCCAAAAGTCAACAAGTCAATGTGCACGAATCTGTCCCGAGTACAAGGGACAGGCAGTAGCGACCCCGCCCATCCCGGCATCGGGACAGGTATCGTGCGCGAAGATCACCCAGACAGGAACATTCGACAAGAATGTGCCGAACAGTCTGGGGAACGACGCAGTCGTTGCAATAGGGCGCAGGCGAGCGCTCCATCAAATATCGTTTCGTCACACGAGTGTGCCCGATTCAGAGACGACAGAAAGCAACCTGAAGCCACCGCGGCATTGGGGGATAGGTCCATGGGAACAGTCGCGGCGCAATAGCACAAACCTGTGAGTTCCCTTCGACCGTCTCCCATCTTTTTGCCAAGCAGCCTAAAGAGGTGCCCGTATTCCTGCCATGTATTCAGTGTGAGGAAGAGCGAAACACTGGTCCGGTCGTAGTGTCCTCGCGGACTCTTTAGGCGCCCTCATCGGCGCGCTCATTCCCCGCAATTCCTACATGTCCAGGAACCCAGCATAAGATAATCTCGACATCTGCCCGGCTCGCCAAAACCGTGGGGTCACGAATTTTGCAAACCAGGGGATGCGGTAATTCCAATGCCCCGAGAGCACTCAGGGCGCTTTGTGAGTCGCAAAAGGATTAGAATCTGGTCTCCAAACCGGGCACGTCGCGTAATCTCCCGTACCGAGTGGTGTATTGCCACCAGCTCGGCCGTAAAGACAGACGCAGCACCTGGTAGAGCCCCACTGACTTCAAACAGAGGGGATACGGCGTGGAAGCCGACCCCCTCTTGGGACTTGGATCCATCCGTATACACTGGCACGGTACCAGCGTGACACGATGTGTGCTCCAAAAAGGTCAAACGCAATACTCCCGGCGCAGTACAAGCTTTGGGAGCAGACGGTGGCGACAAATAGCAAAATGTGGTACCCTCCAGCGTGGCGTCCTGGGCAGAACCAGGAGCGCCACCGGCCCGAGAGCTATATCTACCTCTCGAAGGAGTTTCCTGGCCCTAAACTCAAAGGGCTTTGGGTATGACTAGCGTCTCTCGGCGGCATAGGCATCATCGAAATCAGCTGCGGATGCAGTGAGAGCTGTTGGCGACTGAGGGAGGCGCCGGGCTCGCGCGTACAGGCGAGTGATGCACTGCACGACGCGCAGAGCGAGTGGCATCTCCCCAGCAGCGACCAACAGGCTCTCAATAGGAGAAGTGTGGAAGGCACCGGTCGCAAGGCGAAGGCCAGGGTGGTGGATCGAATCCACCTTCCACAATAAACGCTTGGCTGCGGATGCATAAAACTCGCATCCGTAGTCGAGCTTCGAACGAACAAAGGATCGATAAAAAAGTAAGGCAGTAGCCCGTTCAGCGCCCCAAGCGCTGAACGTCACGGGACGGAGAATGTCCATGGCGCGGGTACAAGAGACCCTAAGGCTGCGAATATGAGCCTCCCAGGTGAGGCGTCGGTCAAATACAAGACCAAGGAAACGGTGCGACTCAACCACATCCAGGCGCACCCCTTTAAGAAACAAATCTGGGTCGGGGTGAAGCCGTGGATGGCGGCAGAAGTGCACCACCTTAGTCTTGGCCAAAGAAAACCGAAACCTGTGCGCTTCGGCATAGCGAGAGACGCGGTTCAATGCCTGTTGGAGTCGACGCTCCAGAGTTGGCATCTGGGCCGCGCCAAAAGAGATCGAATGGTCTTCCACGTAGAGCGTAGCGAGAACACCTTCCGGCAGCACCAAGGTGATGCCCTTGATGCTCAGGGCAGAGAGTGTGACACTGAGGACACTTCCCTGCGGGAATCCCTCTTCCTGCTCCTTTGGGGCAGAGAGGGCTCCCCCCACCCGTACGCGGAATCGACGATCTCGCAAAAATTCAGATATAAACATTGGGAGGCGTCTCCTCGCCCCCATCGTGTGGAGAGTCTCCATGATACCGTATCGCCATGCCGGATCATAGGCCTTCTCCAGATCAAAAAACACCGTGGCGTAGTGCTGTCTACGAAGGAAAGCCTCGCAGACGGCATTTTCCAGTCGGAGCAGAGCATCCGACGTGGAGTGAAACTTACGGAAGCCGCACTGTGCAGAAGACAGATGGCCACCGCTGTCCAGGAAATAGGCTTATCTAACATTTACCAATTTCTCCATTAACTTGCACACGCAAGAGGTTAGAGAGATTGGGCGGAAACCCGTCGGAGTAGAGTGATCTCTCCCCGGCTTGCGAAAGGCGAGCACAGTAGCGATTCGCCAGGAGTCTGGGAGAAGACCTTCCACCCAGATCCTGTTGAACAGATCTAACAGAAAGGCCATGCCCCGCTCACCCAGGTGTCGAAGCATGGCGTACAAGACATCGTCCGGACCATGGGCGGTGTCCGCGCACGAAGCGAGAGCGGAACGCAACTCACTAACAGTAAACTTGTCGTTGAAGGGTTCTCCGCCTCTGGAGGTAAAGTCCAGCCGGTGGCCTTCCGCGACATCACGACGTGCATTGAATGCTAGCGGAGCAGCATCACGGCTAGAGAATGCGGAGAAAGCGGTCGCTAAGGATTCCGCCACGGACGCGGGGTCCGAGATTGCGGTCCCATTCTCCTGGAGAACGGGAGGGGGGTCCTGCGAGAACTTGCCCCGAATCCTTTTGACTCGCTTCCACACCTCAGCTAAAGGGGTCTTCCCGTTAAGTGAAGAAACGTATGCCCGCCAAGAAAAGCGGCGGGCGTGCTTCCAAATATACCGGAACCTAGCCCTAGCCCGACGAAATTCAGCGACAGTGAAATCGTTCGGGCGGCGCTTATAGCGCATGTAGGCATAACGCTTCTGTTTGAGGGCCGTCTCACACTCGGCCGACCACCATGGGAGTGGTCGGCGTGCAAAACGGCCAGACGTCCTAGGAATAGTAGTCAGGCACATGGCGATGAGGTTGCCGGAGAAGAACTCAACGGCCTCATCTACCGACCTAAACTCCTCGACTGAGATAGAGAATTCAGTCATTTCCTGAAATGCAGGCCACCGCGCCCGCGCCAAGCACCACCGAGGTGGTCTCTCAGGCGGCAGTTGCCCTGAAAATGATATTTGAATGGGAAAGTAATCACTACCATGGAGGTCATCGACCACCCCCCAATCAAAATCAGGCTGTGCATCCGAAGAGCACAAAGATAGGTCAAGGCAAGAAAATGAAGCGGTTCTCGGACAGTGATGCGTAAACTCATCCACGTTTAGGACGCTCATCTCAAGCTCTTCGATCAGATCGGCAAGGACTTGTCCCCTGGGATTTATGGAGTAATCTTCCCAGAGAGGATGCCTGCCGTTCAGATCTCCAAGCAAGAGATAGGGCCTCGGCAACCGTGCCACGACGCGGCGGAAGTCTTCCGCGTCGAAGTCAGCTGACGGTGGAATGTACGCAGAAATGATAGTATACCTCCTATCCAGGTGCAGCTGCACAGCCACTGCCTGAAAGGAGGTATCTAAAGAGAAAGGAAGAACGGAGACATCATACCGGGTGTAAACCGCGCATCCCCCAGCCCGGCCATCCCGCGGTGGTGGGGTCGCAAGACCCTTATACCCCGGGAGGGCGGGCAGGGGGCACGCGCCTAGCATGGTCTCCTGCAAAAAAATAGCTAACGGGGAACGGGACGAGACGAGCCTCCGCAGCTCCTCCCAGTTGGCCCGGAGTCCACGGCAATTCCATTGAAGGAATATGCCCTCCAGGCCTAGCTCGGAGGAGACGCGGGGGCCCTCCTCGAATTGAAGACCCTCACGGGAATGGCCGTACGCTTCCCGGGGGCAGAAGCCCGGGCGCTGTTGGCCGGACAAAGCGCTGAAGGCGCTGTCGCCTTCGAGGACTTATTGGGGGAGGTTGGGCTCGCCATGCGAGTCTTTTCCTCCCTCCGCCTCGAAACCTTAGGCGGGCGTTGCGGGTGGCGAAGCGGGGGGCCCTCTTTTCGAGGAACCACCGTCTCCGAGCCACTCGATCCACCTCGGGGCGTGGGCGAAGGGGCCGAAGCTCCTTTGTTGCTGTCCTCCTTTCGGGGAACAGCTTTAGGAACTCCTGAAGATGGCCAAGCGACCATCTTCAGGGGTGTTGCCTCCTGTGAGTCTAACGACCTTGTGAATGCACGTGGCCATTTCGCTTTACGAGAAACGGTCACGCTGATGGAAGAGGGGGGAGCCCTGGTTTTAGCCGGGGCAGTGTATGAACCCTTTTTGCCGCCAGCTTTACCAGGGGAGCGCCCAGGTTGGGTAGAGCCCGCAGAAGGGCTCCAAATGGGTGCGGAAACAACCGTGCTCGTTGGCCTGGATGGGCCAGGAGCAGAGGGTGCCTTTCTAACTATTGAGGCATATGACGTCCCAGGCAGAGCCGGGCTCGCCAGGACCAAGTCCTTTGCCTCGCGGAATGAGAGTCAATGCTGGGCCTGAACGGCCAGGATTTCTTTCTCAAGGAGATATGCACCACATTGCTTCGAAGAAGCAGGGTGCGGCTCTCCGCAATTGACACACTTGGCCACACACGATTTGGACTTATCGTGTGCAACCTTGGTGCAATTTACACATACTTCGGGTGACCCCGACTTTGCACGTCTACATGATCGATTCGTATGGCCAAGGCGGTGACAGTAATAGCACCGCCGTGGCAGTGGCACGAATGCCTTTACGCGGTAGCGGTACCGACCGGCACGCACCGACTCAGGGAGCTTGTTACAGTCGAACGTGACGAAGAGTGTAGGGGTGGGTCTCGAGGCCCCTCCCTGTTTTCTCATCACACGTTCGACCTTCACCGCCCCATGGTCGGCCAGCTCTAGGGTGATGTCCTCAATGGAGTAGTCAACGAGTTCCCTCGCATAAACTACTCCTTTCACAAAGTTCATGGTAGAGTGCGGCGTCACACTCACCGGGGTGCCATGAAGTGTCCGAAGAGCACTTATCTTGGCCGCCTCGGCGGGATTCGCCGCATTCGCCAGAAGGCTGCCATCCGAGAAACGGGTTACCTTCGGCTCTCTACCAATTGCACTAGCTAATCCTCTCCTCTGATGGATCATGTTGCCCTTGGACAACATGGTGCCATCAGTGGAGCGAATAACGAGGAAGCGTTTGAAGCCAGCGGGCTCAAAAACCCTAGGTAACATCTGAATCAGGGGCCCGGATGTCATCGAGGCTCCGCCCTGTGCATTCTTGGTGTTAGTCTTAGTCAGGGGCTATGCACACGAGGGGGTAGAGGGGGCAGATGTGCCGATCTAGCTTTGGTCGCTTGCCAGAGTGGCAGCAGACCCATCCGTCCCCGCAGCCCCCGCGGATTGAGAGGAGCCCCGAGTCTTCTTCGTCTTTTTGGTCTTTTTCGTCCTTTTCTTTTTTGGAGAGGAGGGCGGGGAATGAACCCGCTTCTCACCCCCGCCGGTAGAAGCCCCCAGGCCAGATGGACCGGCCTCAGCCAGGTCCTTCTCCGAAATGGAGAAGGTCCTGGTGGTGGCAGGGGCATCATCCGGAGGAGATACCTCCCCTCCTTGTACTGCCTGAGAATCCACAGCCGTTTGATGAGGACCTTGCATAGGGGCGGATTCGGGTTCGGTGCTTGGCGGGATGTGAGGAAGGTATGGGTGGGGATGAAGCAGGTTGTTAAAAAACCCCCATCCCGAACCGGAGCTGAGGGGTTAGGGAACAATGTCCCCTCCCCCCAAGCCCCCATCCGGGGTGGTTGGCTTGAGAAGAAGGTCAGCATTCTACCCTGTGAAATTAGAGGCTGACCAGAGAAAGTTGTGGGAGAGGTTGTATAAAAAGCGACGAGGTAGGGGAGAAATCGGGCTATCTGAAGGAAGGAAGAGAGGCTAAGCTGGGGCCGGGCGGAGCGCTGGATCCCGTCAGCACGGCGGCCAGGATGGCAAATCGCCGCGCCCCTTACGGGGTGGTTTTCCTCAAGGACCATGTCTATCACAGGAGGGGCCTCCAGTTGGCCATCCCCTCCCAGGTCCCCTTGGCAGCGTCATTAGTCTTTAGTGGGGAGGCACAGGCCTTGACCCCGGCAAGGTTTAATATTTTTGCCAGCAGGTCTTTTGAGGGAAGCGACCGAAGGGGCCTAACTTCCCTCTCCCCCCTAAGGGGGTTTGCACTACCGAGCCGCTTACAAGAGGGGCGGTCGGCAATGGGCTGCCTGCTGGCTTTCTTGGCAGTCCCCTTAGAAAGAAAAGGAGGGACTGCCGCTGGAAATAGGGAGGTGCCCGAAAGCAACTCCAGAGAAGGGGGTGAGGGGGAGTCCCCTGCACCCGTAGGCGAAGGAGAGGAGTAAGCCTCCTCTCCGGTTAGATTTTTTTTTTTTTTATTTAAGGGGCTATCTGGCGACTGCCGACTTAGGCATAAGTCGCCGTAAAAAACAGCCTAGTTCTAGGCTACTTTAAAAAATCAAACAGAAAACAATAAAAAGAAATAACAATAACAACAACAAAGCAATAAAAAAAACAATTACAAAAACAACAACAACAATTAAATCGGGTTAAAAAAAGGGAGAATGCCGGCCTCCCCCCAAAAATCAATAAGTCCAGCATTCAAAGTACACGCACTCGTCCCGAGCACAAGGGACAGGTGGTAGCGACCTGACTCATCCCGGTACCGGGACAGGTGTCGTGCGCGAAGATCACCCAGACTGGGACATTCAAAAAGAATGCGCCGAACAGTCTGGGGGACGACGCAGTCGTTGCAATAGGGCGCAGGCGAACGCTCCATCAGATAGCGATGCGTCACACGAGTGTGCCCGATTCGGAGACGACAGAAAGCAACCTGAAGCCGCCGCGGCATTGGCGGATAGGTCCATGGGAACAGTCGCGGCGCAATGGCACGCAACTTTAAGTTCCCCTCGACCGTCTCCCATCTTCTTTGCCAAGCAGTCCGAAGAGCTGCCCGTATTCCTGCCATGTAGTCAGTGTGAGGAAGAGCAAAACGCTGGTCCGGTCGCAGAGTCCTCGCGGACTCTTTAGCGCCCTCATCGGCGCGCTCATTCCCCGCAATTCCTACATGTCCAGGAACCCAGCAGAAGATAATCTCGACATCTGCCCGGCTCGATAAAACCGTGGCGTCACGGATATCGCGAACCAGGGGATGCGGAGATTCCAATGCCCCGAGAGCACTCAGGGCGCTTTGTGAGTCGCTATAGATCACAATCCGGTCTCCGAACCGGGCACTACGCGTAATCTCCCGTACCGAGGGGTGTATTGCCACCAGCTCGGCCGTGAAGACAGACGCAGCGCCTGGTAGAGCCCCGCTGACTTCAAACAGAGGGGATACGGCGTGGAAGCCGACCCCCTCCTGGGACTTGGAGCCATCCGTATACACTGGCACGGTACCAGCGTGACACGATGTGTGCTCCAAAAAGGTCGAACGCAATACTCCCGGCGCAGTACAAGCTTTGGGAGCAGAGGCGTGGCGACAAATAGCCAAATGTGGTACCCTCCAGGGTGGCGTCCTGGGCAGAACCAGAGGCGCCACCGGCCCAAGAGCTATATCTACCTCTCGAAGGAGTTTCCTGGCCCTAAACCCAAAGGGCTTAGGGTATGACTAGCGTCTCTCGGCGGCATAGGCACCATCGAGATCAGCTGTGGATGCAGTGAGAGCTGTTGGCGACTGAGGGAGGCGCCGGGCTCGCGCGTACAGGCGAGTGATGCACTGCACGCGGCGCAGAGCGAGTGGCATCTCCCCAGCATCGACCAACAGGCTCTCAATGGGGGAAGTGCGGAAGGCACCGGTCGCAAGGCGAAGGCCGGTGTGGTGGATCGAATTCACATGATGCAATAAAAGCTCGGCTGCGGACGCATAAAACTCGCATCCGTATTCGATCTTCGAGCGAACAAAGGATCGATAAAAAAGTAAGGCGGTAGCCCTATCAGCGCCCCAAGCGCTGAACGTCACGGAACGGAGAATGTCCATGGCGCGGGTACAGGAGACCCTAAGGCTGCGAATATGAGCCTCCCAGGTGAGGCGTCGGTCGAATACAAGACCAAGGAAACGGTGCGACTCAACCACATCCAGGCGCACCCCATTAAGAAACAAATCTGGGTCGGAGTGAAGCCGTGGATGGCGGCAGAAGTGCACCACCTTAGTCTTGGCCAAAGAAAACCGAAACCTGTGCGCTTCGGCATAGCGAGAGACGCGGTTCAATGCCTGTTGGAGTCGACGCTCCAGAGTTGGCATCTGGGCCACGCCAAAAGAGATCGAAAGGTCGTCCACGTAGAGCGTAGCGATAACATCTTCCGGCAGCAGCGAGGTGATGCCGTTGATTCTCAGGGCAAAGAGTGTGACACTGAGGACACTTCCCTGCGGGACACCCTCTTCCTGCTCCTTTGGGGCAGAGAGGGCTCCCCCCACCCGTATGCGAAATCGACGATCTCGCAAAAATTCAGATATAAACTTTGGGAGGCGTCCCCTCGCCCCCATCGTGTGGAGAGTCTCTATGATACCGTATCGCCATGCCGTATCATAGGCCTTCTCCAGATCAAAAAACACCGTGGCGTAGTGCTGTCTACGAAGGAAAGCCTCGCAGACGGCATTTTCCAGTGGAAGCAGAGCATCCGACGTGGAGTAGAACTTACGGAAGCCGCACTATGCAGAAGACAGATGGCCTCCGCTGTCCAGGAAATAGGCTAATCTAACATTTACCAATTTCTCCATCAACTTGCACACGCAAGAGGTTAGAGAGATTGGGCGGAAACCGGTCGGAGTAGAGTGATCTCTCCCCGGCTTGCGAAAGGCGAGCACAGTAGCGATTCGCCAGCAGTCTGGGAGAAGACCTTCCACCCAGATCCTGTTGAACAAATCTAAAAGAAAGGCCATGCCTCGCTCACCCAGGTGTCGAAGCATGGCGTACGGGACATTGTCCGGACCATGGGCGGTGTCCGCGTACGAAGCGAGAGCGGAACGCAACTCACTCACGGTAAACTTGTCGTTGAAGGGTTCTCCGCCTCTGGAGGTAAAGTCCAGCCGGCGGCCTTCCGCGACATCACGACGTGCATTGAATGATGGCGGAGTAGCATCACGGCTAGAGAATGCGGAAAAAGCGGTCGCTAAGGATTCCGCCACGGACGCGGGGTCCGAGATTGCGGTCCCATTCTCCTGGAGAACGGGAGGGGGGTCCTGCGAGAACTTGCCCCGAATCCTTTTGACTCGCTTCCACACCTCAGCTAAAGGGGTCTTCCCGTTAAGTGAAGACACGTATGCTCGCCAAGAAGAGCGGTGGGCGTGCTTCCAAATATACCGGAACCTAGCCCTAGCCCGACGAAATTCAGCGACAGTGAAATCGTTCGGGCGGTGCTTATTGCGCAGGTAGGCATAACGCTTCTGTTTGAGGGCCGTCTCACACTCGGCCGACCACCATGGGAGTGGTCGGCGTGCAAAACGGCCAGACGTCCTAGGAATAGTAGTCAGGCTTACGGCGATGAGGTTGCCGGAGAAGAACTTAACGGCCTTATCTACCGACCTAAACTCCTCGACTGAGATAGAGAATTCAGTCATTTGCTGAAATGCAGGCCACCGCGCCCGCGCCAAGCACCACCGAGGTGGTCTCTCAGGCGGCAGTTGCCCTGAAAATGATATTTGAATGGAAAAGTGATCACTACCATGGAGGTCATCGACCACCCCCCAATCAAAATCAGGCTGTGCATCCGAAGAGCACAAAGATAGGTCAAGGCAAGAAAATGAAGCGGTTCTCGGACAGTGATGCGTAAACTCATCCACGTTTAGGACGCCCATCTCAAGCTCTTCGATCAGATCAGCAAGGACTTGTCCCCTGGGATTTATGAAGTAATCTCCCCAGAGAGGATGCCTGCCGTTCAGATCTCCAAGCAAGAGATAGGGCCTCGGCAACCGTGCCACGACGCGGCGGAAGTCCCCCGCGTCGAAGTCAGCTGACGGTGGAATGTACGCAGAAATGATAGTATACCTCCTATCCAGGTGCAGCTGCACAGCCACTGCCTGAAAGGAGGTATCTAAAGAGAAAGGAAGAACGGAGACATCATACCGGGTGTAAACCGCGCATCCCCCAGCCCGGCCGTCCCGCAGTGGTGGGGTCGCAAGACCCTTATACCCCGGGAGGGCGGGCAGGGGGCACGCGCCTAGCATGGTCTCCTGCAAAAAAATAGCTAACGGGGAACCGGACGAGACGAGCCTCCGCAGCTCCTCCCAGTTGGCCCGGAGTCCACGGCAATTCCATTGAAGGAATATGCCCTCCAGGCCTAGCTCGGAGGAGACGCGGGGGCCCTCCTCGAATTGAAGACCCTCACGGGAATGGCCGTACGCTTCCCGGGGGCAGAACCCCGGGCGCTGTTGGCCGGACAAAGCGCTGGAGGCGCTGTCGCCTTCGAGGACTTATTGAGGGAGGTTGGGCTCGCCATGCAAGTCTTTTCCTTCCTCCGCCTCGAAACCTTAGGCGGGCGCTGCGGCTTGGGAGGCGGGGGGCCCTCTTTTCGAGGAACCACCGTCTCCGAGCCACTCGCTCCACCTCGGGGCTTGGGTGAAGGAGCCGAAGCTCCTTTGTTGCTGTCCTCCTTTCGGGGGACAGCTTTAGGAACCCCCGAAGATGGCCAAGCGACCATCTTCAGGGGTGTTGCCTCCTGTGAGTCTAACGACTCTGTGGAGGCGCGTGGCCGTTTCGCCTTGCGGGAAACGGTCACGCTGGGGGAAGAGGGGAAAGCCCTGGTTTTAGCCGGGGCTCGGTATGAACCCTTTTTGCCGCCAGCTTTACCAGAGGAGCGCCCGGGTTGGGTAGAGCCCGCAGAAGGGCTCCGAATGGGCACGGAAACAACCGTGCTCGTTGGCCTGGATGGGCCAGGAGCAGATTTTTATTTTTTAATTAAGGGGCTATCTGGCGACTGCCGACTAAGGCATAAGTTGCCGTAAACAAACAGCCTAGTTTTAGGCTACTTTAAAAAATTAAACAGAAAACAATAAAAAGAAATAACAATAACAATAACAAAGCAATAACAAAACAATTAAAAAAACAACAACAACAATTAAATCGGGTTAAATAAAAGGGAGAAGGCCGGCCTCCCCCAAAAAATCAATAAGTCCACCAGTCAAAGTACACGCACTCTTCCCGAGCACAAGGGACAGGCCGTAGTGACCCCGCCCATCCTGGTACTGGGACAGGTATCGTGCGCGAAGATCACCCAGACTGACACATTCGACAAGAATGTGCCGAACAGTCTGGGGGACGACGCAGTCGTTGCAATAGGGCGCAGGCGAGCGCTCCATCAAATAGCGATGCGTCACACGAGTGTGTCCGATTCGGAGACGACAGAAAGCAACCTGAAGCCGCCGCGGCATTGGGGGATAGGTCCATGGGAACAGTCGCGGCGCAATGGCACGCAACTTTAAGTTTCTTTCGACCGTCTCCCATCTTCTTTGCCAAGCAGTCCGAAGAGCTGCCCGTATTCCTGCCATGTAGTCGGTGTGAGGAAGAGCGAAACGCTGGTCCGGTCGCAGAGTCCTCGCGGACTCTTTGGCGCCCTCATCGGCGCGCTCATTCCCCGCAATTCCTACATGTCCAGGAACCCAGCAGAAGATAATCTCGACATCTGCCCGGCTCGATAAAACCGTGGCGTCACGGATATCGCGAACCAGGGGATGCGGAAATTCCAATGCCCCGAGAGCACTCAGGGCGCTTTGTGAGTCGCTATAGATCACAATCCGGTCTCCGAACCGGGCACGTCGCGTAATCTCCCGTACCGAGTGGTGTATTGCCACCAGCTCGGCCGTGAAGACAGACGCAGCGCCTGGTAGAGCCCCGCTAACTTCAAACAGAGGGGATACGGCGTGGAAGCCGACCCCCTCTTGGGACTTGGAGCCATCCGTATACACTGGCACGGTACCAGCGTGACACGATGTGTGCTCCAAAAAGGTCGAACGCAATACTCCCGGCGCAGTACAAGCTTTGGGAGCAGAGGCGTGGCGACAAATAGCCAAATGTGGTACCCTCCAGGGTGGCGTCCTGGGCAGAACCAGAGGCGCCACCGGCCCGAGAGCTATATCTACCTCTCGAAGGAGTTTCCTGGCCCTAAACCCAAAGGGCTTAGGGTATGACTAGCGTCTCTCGGCGGCATAGGCACCATCGAGATCAGCTGCGGATGCAGTGAGAGCTGTTGGCGACTGAGGGAGGCGCCGGGCTCGCGCGTACAGGCGAGTGATGCACTGCACGCGGCGCAGAGCGAGTGGCATCTCCCCAGCATCGACCAACAGGCTCTCAATGAGGGAAGTGCGGAAGGCACCGGTCGCAAGGCGAAGGCCGGTGTGGTGGATCGAATTCACATTCCGCAATAAAAGCTCGGCTGCGGATGCATAAAACTCGCATCCGTATTCGATCTTCGAGCGAACAAAGGATCGATAAAAAAGTAAGGCGGTAGCCCTATCAGCGCCCCAAGCGCTGAACGTCACGGAACGGAGAATGTACATGGCGCGGGTACAGGAGACCCTAAGGCTGCGAATATGAGCCTCCCAGGTGAGGCGTCAGTCGAATACAAGACCAAGGAAACGGTGCGACTCAACCACATCCAGGCGCACTCCATTAAGAAACAAATCTGGGTCGGGGTGAAGCCGTGGATGGCGGCAGAAGTGCACCACCTTAGTCTTGGCCAAAGAAAACCGAAACCTGTGCGCTTCGGCATAGTGAGAGACGCGGTTCAATGCCTGTTGGAGTCGACGCTCCAGAGTTGGCATCTGGGCCGCGCCAAAAGAGATCGAAAGGTCGTCCACGTAGAGCGTAGCGAGAACATCTTCTGGCAGAACCGAGGTGATGCCCTTGATGCTCAGGGCAAAGAGTGTGACACTGAGGACACTTCCCTGCGGGACACCCTCTTCCTGCTCCTTTGGGGCAGAGAGGGCTCCCCCCACCCGTACGCGAAATCGACGATCTCGCAAAAATTCAGATATAAACTTTGGGAGGCGTCCCCTCGCCCCCATCGTGTGGAGAGTCTCCATGATACCGTATCGCCTTGCCGTATCATAGGCCTTCTCCAGATCAAAAAACACCGTGGCGTAGTGCTGTCTACGAAGGAAAGCCTCGCAGACGGCATTTTCCAGTGGAAGCAGAGCATCCGACGTGGGATGAAACTTACGGAAGCCGCACTGTGCAGAAGACAGATGGCCTCCGCTGTCCAGGAAATAGGCTAATCTAACATTTACCAATTTCTCCATCAACTTGCACACGCAAGAGGTTAGAGAGATTGGGCGGAAACCGGTCGGAGTAGAGTGATCTCTCCCCGGCTTGCGAAAGGCGAGCACAGTAGCGATTCGCCAGGAGTCTGGGAGAAGACCTTACACCAAGATCCTGTTGAACAAATCTAACAGAAAGGCCATGCCTCGCTCACCCAGGTGTCGAAACATGGCGTACGGAACATCGTCCGGACCATGGGCGGTGTCCGCGCACGAAGCGAGAGCGGAACGCAACTCACTCACAGTAAACTTGTCGTTGAAGGGTTCTCCGCCTCTGGAGGTAAAGTCCAGCCGGCGGCCTTCCGCGACATCACGACGTGCATTGAATGCTGGCGGAGCAGCATCACGGCTAGAGAATGCGGAGAAAGCGGTCGCTAAGGATTCCGCCACGGACGCGGGGTCCGAGATTGCGGTCCCATTCTCCTGGAGAACGGGAGGGGGGTCCTGCGAGAACTTGCCCCGAATCTTTTTGACTCGCTTCCACACCTCAGCTAAAGGGGTCTTCCCGTTAAGTGAAGACACGTATGCCCGCCAAGAAGAGCGGCGGCCGTGCTTCCAAATATACCGGAACTTAGCCCTAGCCCGACGAAATTCAGCGACAGTGAAATCGTTCGGGCAGCGCTTATAGCGCATGTAGGCATAACGCTTCTGTTTGAGGGCCGTCTCACACTCGGCCGACCACCATGGGAGTGGTCGGCGTGCAAAACGGCGAGACGTCCTAGGAATAGTAGTCAGGCCCACGGCGATGAGGTTGCCGATGAAGAACTCAACGGCCTCATCTACCGACCTAAACTCCTCGACTGAGATAGAGAATTCAGTCATTTCCTGAAATGCAGGCCACCGCGCCCGCGCCAAGCACCACCGAGGTGGTCTCTCAGGCGGCAGTTGCCCTGAAAATGATATTTGAATGGAAAAGTGATCACTACCATGGAGGTCATCGACCACCCCCCACTCAAAATCAGGCTGTGCATCCGAAGAGCACAAAGATAGGTCAAGGCAAGAAAATGAAGCGGTTCTCGGACAGTGATGCGTAAACTCATCCACGTTTAGGACACCCATCTCAAGCTCTTCGATCAGATCGGCAAGGACTTGTCCCCTGGGATTTATGGAGTAATCTCCCCAGAGAGGATGCCTGCCGTTCAGATCTCCAAGCAAGAGATAGGGCCTCGGCAACCGTGCCACGACGCGGCGGAAGTCCCCCACGTCGAAGTCAGCTGACGGTGGAATGTACGCAGAAATGATAGTATACCTCCTATCCAGGTGCAGCTGCACAGCCACTGCCTGAAAGGAGGTATCTAAAGAGAAAGGAAGAACTGAGACATCATGCCGGGTGTAAACCGCGTATCCCCCAGCCCGGCCAACCCGCGGTGGTGGGGTCGCAAGACCCTTATACCCCGAAAGGGGATGCAGCGGCACGCGCCTAGCATGGTCTCCTGCAAAAAAATAGCTAACGGGGAACGGGACGAGGCGAGCCTCCGCAGCTCCTCCCAGTTGGCCCGGAGTCCACGGCAATTCCATTGAAGCAATATGCCCTCCAGGCCTAGCTCGGAGGAGACGCGGGGGCCCTCCTCGAATTGAAGACCCTCACGGGAATGGCCGTACGCTTCCCGGGGGCAGAACCCTGGGCACTGTTGGCCGGACAAAGCGCTGTCGCCTTCGAGGACTCATTAAGGGAGGTTTGGCTCGCCATGCGAGTCTTTTCCTCCCTCCGCCTCGAAACCTTAGGCGGGCGCTGCGGCTTCGGAGGCCGGGGGGCCTCTTTTCGAGGAACCACCGTCTCCGAGCCACTCGCTCCACCTCAGGGCCGAAGCTCCTTTGTTGCTGTCCTCCTTTCGGGGAACAGCTTTAGGAACCCCGGAAGATGGCCTAGCGACCATCTTCAGGGGTGTTGCCTCCTGTGTGTCTAACGACTCGGTTGAGGCGCGTGGTCGTTTCGCTTTACGGGATTTTTTTTTTTTTTTTTTTAATTAAGGGGCTATCTGGCGACTGCCGACTAAGGCATAAGTTGCCGTAAACAAACAGCCTAGTTTTAGGCTACTTTAAAAAATTAAACAGAAAACAATAAAAAGAAATAACAATAACAATAACAAAGCAATAACAAAACAATTACAAAAACAACAACAATTAAATCGGGTTAAATAAAAGGGAGAAGGCCGGCCTCCCCCAAAAAGTCAATAAGTCCACCAGTCAAAGTACACGCACTCGTCCCGAGCACAAGGGACAGGCGGTAGCGACCCCGCCCATCCCGGTACTGGGACAGGTATCGTGCGCGAAGATCACCCAGACTGGGACATTCGACAAGAATGTGCCGCACAGTCTGGGGGACGACGCAGTCGTTGCAATAGGGCGCAGGCGAGCGCTCCATCAGATAGCGATGCGTCACACGAGTGTGTCCGATTCGGAGACGACAGAAAGCAACCTGAAGCCGCCGCGGCAATAGGGGATAGGTCCATGGTAACAGTCGCGGCGCAATGGCACGCAACTTTAAGTTCCATTCGACCGTCTCCCATCTTCTTTGCCAAGCAGTCCGAAGAGCTGCCCGTATTCCTGCCATGTAGTCGGTGTGAGGAAGAGCGAAACGCTGGTCCGGTCGCAGAGTCCTCGCGGACTCTTTGGCGCCCTCATCGGTGCGCTCATTCCCCGCAATTCCTACATGTCCAGGAACCCAGCAGAAGATAATCTCGACATCTGCCCGGCTCGCCAAAACCGTGGCGTCACGGATATCGCGAACCAGGGGATGCGGAGATTCCAATCCTCGAAGAGCACTCAGGGCGCTTTGTGAGTCGCTATAGATCACAATCCGGTCTCCGAACCGGGCACGTCGCGTAATCTCCCGTACCGAGTGGTGTATTGCCACCAGCTCGGCCGTGAAGACAGGCGCAGCGCCTGGTAGAGCCCCGCTGACTTCCAACAGAGGGGAAACGGCGTGGAAGCCGACCCCCTCTTGGGACTTGGAGCCATCCGTATACACTGGCACGGTACCAGCGTGACACGATGTGTGCTCCAAAAAGGTCGAACGCAATACTCCCGGCGCAGTACAAGCTTTGGGAGCAGAGGCGTGGCGACAAATAGCCAAATGTGGTACCCTCCAGGGTGGCGTCCTGGGCAGAACCAGGGGTGCCACCGGCCCGAGAGCTATATCTACCTCTCGAAGGAGTTTCCTGGCCCTAAACCCAAAGGGCTTAGCGTATGACTGGCGTCTCTCGGCGGCATAGGCACCATCGAGATCAGCCGCGGATGCAGTGAGAGCTGTTGGCGACTGAGGGAGGCGCCGGGCTCGCGCGTACAGGCGAGTGATGCACTGCACGCGGCGCAGAGCGAGTGGCATCTCCCCAGCATCGACCAAAAGGCTCTCAATGGGGGAAGTGCGGAAGGCACCGGTCGCAAGGCGAAGGCCGGTGTGGTGGATCGAATCCACCTTCCGCAATAAACGCTCGGCTGCGGATGCATAAAACTCGCATCCGTAGTCGAGCTTCGAGCGAACAAAGGATCGATAAAAAAGTAAGGCGGTAGCCCTATCAGCGCCCCAAGCGCTGAACGTCACGGAACGGAGAATGTCCATGGCGCGGGTACAAGAGACCCTAAGGCTGCGAATGTGAGCCTCCCAGTTGAGGCGTCGGTCGAATACAAGACCAAGGAAACGGTGCGACTCAACCACATCCAGGCGCACCCCATTAAGAAACAAATCTGGGTCGGGGTGAAGCCGTGGGTGGCGGCAGAAGTGCACCACCTTAGTCTTGGCCAAAGAAAACCGAAACCTGTGCGCTTCGGCATAGCGAGAGACGCGGTTCAATGCCTGTTGGAGTCGGCGCTCCAGAGTTGGCATCTGGGCCGCGCCAAAAGAGATCGAAAGGTCGTCCACGTAGAGCGTAGCGAGAACATCTTCCGGCAGCACCGAGGTGATGCCGTTGATGCTCAGGGCAAAGAGTGTGACACTGAGGACACTTCCCTGCGGGACACCCTCTTCCTGCTCCTTTGGGCCGGAGAGGGCTCCCCCCACCCGTACGCGGAATCGACGATCTCGCAAAAATTCAGATATAAACATTAAGAGGCGTCCCCTCGCCCCCATCGTGTGGAGAGTCTCTATGATACCGTATCGCCATGCGGTATCATAGGCCTTCTCCAGATCAAAAAACACCGTGGCGTAGTGCTGTCTACGAAGGAAAGCCTCGCAGACGGCATTTTCCAGTCGGAGCAGAGCATCCGACGTGGAGTGGAACTTACGGAAGCCGCACTGTGCAGAAGACAGATGGACTCCGCTGTCCAGGAAATAGGCTAATCTAACATTTACCAATTTCTCCATCAACTTGCACACGCAAGAGGTTAGAGAGATTGGGCGGAAACCGGTCGGAGTAGAGTGATCTCTCCCCGGCTTGCGAAAGGCGAGCACAGTAGCGATTCGCCAGGAGTCTGGGAGAAGACCTTCCACCCAGATCCTGTTGAACAAATCTAACAGAAAGGCCATTCCTCGCTCACCCAGGTGTCGAAGCATGGCGTACGGCACATCGTCTGGACCATGGGCGGTGTCCGCGCACGAAGCGAGAGCGGAGCGCAACTCACTCACAGTAAACTTGTCGTTGAAGGGTTCTCCGCCTCTGGAGGTAAAGTCCAGCCGGCGGCCTTCCGCGACATCACGACGTGCATTGAATGCTGGCGGAGCAGCATCACGGCTAGAGAATGCGGAAAAAGCGGTCGCTAAGGATTCCGCCACGGACGCGGGGTCCGAGATTGCGGTCCCATTCTCCTGGAGAACGGGAGGGGGGTCCTGCGAGAACTTGCCCCGAATCCTTTTGACTCGCTTCCACACCTCAGCTAAAGGGGTCTTCCCGTTAAGTGAAGACACGTATGCCCGCCAAGAAGAGCGGCGGGCGTGCTTCGAAATATACCGGAACCTAGCCCTAGCCCGACGAAATTCAGCGACAGTGAAATCGTTCGGGCGGCGCTTATAGCGCATGTAGGAAAACGCTTCTGTTTGAGGGCCGTCTCACACTCGGCCGACCACCATGGGAGTGGTCGGCGTGCAAAACGGCCAGACGTCCTAGGAATAGTAGTAAGGCCCACGGCGATGAGGTTGCCGGAGAAGAACTCAACGGCCTCATCTACCGACCTAAACTCCTCGACTGAGATAGAGAATTCTGTCATTTGCTGAAATGCAGGCCACCGCGCCCGCGCCAAGCACCACCGAGGTGGTCTCTCAGGCGGCAGTTGCCCTGAAAATGATATTTGAATGGGAAAGTGATCACTACCATGGAGGTCATCGACCACCCCCCAATCAAAATCAGGCTGTGCATCCGAAGAGCACAAAGATAGGTCAAGGCAAGAAAATGAAGCGGTTCTCGGAAAGTGATGCGTAAACTCATCCACGTTTAGGACACCCATCTCAAGCTCTTCGATCAGATCGGCAAGGACTTGTCTCCTGGGATTTATGGAGTAATCTCCCCAGAGAGGATGCCTGCCGTTCAGATCTCCAAGCAAGAGATAGGGCCTCGGCAACCGTGCCACGACGCGGCGGAAGTCCCCCGCGTCGAAGTCAGCTGACGGTGGAATGTACGCAGAAATGATAGTATACCTCCTATCCAGGTGCAGCTGCACAGCCACTGCCTGAAAGGAGGTATCTAAAGAGAAAGGAAGAACGGAGACATCATGCCGGGTGTAAACTGCGCATCCCCCAGCCCGGCCATCCCGAGGTGGTGGGGTCGCAAGACCCTTATACCCCGGGAGGGCAGGGAGGGGGCACGCACCTAGCATGGTCTCCTGCAAAAAAATAGCTAACGGGGAACGGGACGAGACGAGCCTCCGCAGCTCCTCCCAGCTGGCCCGAAGTCCACGGCAATTCCATTGAAGGAATATGCCCTCCAGGCCTAGCTCGGAGGAGACGCGGGGGCCCTCCTCGAATTGAAGACCCTCACGGGAATGGCCGTACGCTTCCCGGGGGCAGAAGCCCGGGCGCTGTTGGCCGGACAAAGCGCTGAAGGCGCTGTCGCCTTCGAGGACTTATTGGGGGAGGTTGGGCTCGCCATGCGAGTCTTTTCCTCCCTCCGCCTCGAAACCTTAGGCGGGCGTTGCGGCTTCGGAGGCGGGGGCCCTCTTTTCGAGGAACCACCGTCTCCGAGCCACTCGCTCCACCTCGGGACTTGGGCGAAGGAGCCGAAGCTCCTTTGTTGCTGTCCTCCTTTCGGGGGACAGCTTTAGGAACCCCGGAAGATGGCCTAGCGACCATCTTCAGGGGTGTTGCCTCCTGTGAGTCTAACGACTCGGTGGAGGCGCGTGGCCGTTTCGCCTTACGGGAAACGGTCACGCTGGGGGAAGAGGGGGGAGCCCTGGTTTTAGCCGGGGCAGGGTATGAGCCCTTTTTGCCGCCAGCTTTACCAGGGGAGCGCCCGGGTTGGGTAGAGCCCGCAGAAGGGCTCCGAATGGGCGCGGAAACAACCGTGCTCGTTGGCCTGGATGGGCCGGGAGCAGAGGGTGCCTTCCTAACTATTGAGGCATATGACGTCCCAGGCAGAGCCGGGCGCGCCAGGACCAAGTCCTTTGCCTCGCGGAATGAGAGTCGATCCTGGGCCTGAACGGCCAGGATTTCTTTCTCAAGGAGATATGCACCACATTGCTTCGAAGAAGCAGGGTGCGGCTCTCCGCAATTGACACACTTGGCCACACACGATTTGGACTTATCGTGTGCGACCTTGGAGCAATTTACACAGACTTCGGGTGACCCCGACTTTGCACGTCTACATGAGCGATTCGTATGGCCGAAGCGGTGACAGTAATAGCACCGCCGCGGCAGTGGCACGAATGCCTTCACGCGGTAGCGGTACCAACCGGCACGCACCGACTCAGGGAGCTTGTCACAGTCGAACGTGACGAAGAGTGTAGGGGTGGGTCTCGAGGCCCCTCCCTGTTTTCTCATCACACGTTCGACCTTGACCGCCCCATGGTCGGCCAGCTCTAAGGTGATGTCTTCAATGGAGTAGTCAACGAGTTCCCTCGCATAAACTACTCCTTTCACAAAGTTCATGGTAGAGTGCGGCGTCACACTCACCGGGGTGCCATGAAGTGTCCGAAGAGCACTTATCTTGGCCGCCTCGGCGGGATTCGCCGCATTCGCCAGAAGGCTCCCGTCCGAGAAACGGGTTACCTTCGGCTCTCTACCAATTGCACTAGCTAATCCTCTCCTCTGATGGATCATGTTGCCCTTGGACAACATGGTGCCATCAGTGGAGCGAATAACGAGGAAGCGTTTGAAGCCAGCGGGCTCGAAAACGCCAGGTAACCTCTGAATCAGGGGCCCCGATGTCATCGAGGCTCCGCCCTGTGCACTCTTGGTAGTAGTCTTCTTTGTCAGGGGCTCCGCAACCGGGGGGGCAGAGGGGGCGGATGTGCCGATCTTGGCTTGGTCGCTTGCCAGAGTGGCAGCAGACCCATCCGTCCCCGCAGCCCCCGCGGATGGAGAGGAGCCCCGAGTCTTTTTGGTCTTTTTAGTCTTTTTCTTTTTCGGAGAGGAGGGCGGGGAATGAACCCGCTTTTCACCTCCGCCGGCAGAAGTCCCCAGGCCAGATGGACCAGCCTCAGCCAGGTCCCTCTCCGAAATGGAGAAGGTCCTGGTTGTCGTAGGGGCACCTGTCGGAGGAGATACCTCCCCTCCTTCTACTGCCTCGGAGCCCTCAGCCATTTGAGGAGGACCTTGCATAGGGGCGGATTCGGGTTCGGTGCTTGGCGCCGAGCCCGAATTCCCCCCCATGGAAGGCCCTACCGTCTGGGGCTGGGTCTCCTCAAGGACCATGTCTATCACAGGAGGGGCCTCCAATTGGCCATCCCCTCCCAGGACATCGCAGGTCCCCTTGGCAGTGTCGCCAGTCTTGTATGGGGAGGCACAGGCCTTGACCCCGGCAAGGTTTAAAATTCTTGCCAGCAGGTCTTTTGAGGGAAGCGACCGAAGGGGCCTGGCTTCCCTCTCCCCCCTAAGGGGGTTTGCCCTACCGAGCCGCTTTGATGAGAAGCGGCTGGCTAAGGGCTGCCTGCTGGCTTTCTTGGCAGTCCCCTTGAAAAGAAAAGATGGGACTGCCGCTGGGAAAAGGGAGGTGCCCGAAAGCACCTCCAGAGAAGGGGGTGAGGGGGAGTCCCCTGCACCCGTAGGCGAAGGAGAGGAGTAAGCCTCCTCTCCGGTTAGAGAAATATGGAGGGTCCCCTGTGCAAGCACAGGGGGGGGGACCTCCATTTTTTCGGTGGAGCTGCCCAAGGGCGGCTCCGTCGATGAGCAAGGGGGAGTTAAAGGGGTTTGGGTTTTTTTTTTTGTTGTTCATCTATGGGCATGGTGACCCTATTTTTGCCACGGGACGCAATAGCACATCACCCCTCGCAGTAGCCCGCACTGCGAGAGGTGCTTACAAGCCCGGCAGAGCCAGGCGCCGCCATTCGGGACCACCCCTCCCGCCTGGTGGCCTGGCAGTCCATCGGCATGGCGGCTCCACCTTGGTCACGGCGTAAAAAATATAGGTTGTGAAGAGGAGAGGAAAAGGGATGTGAGGAAGGTATGGGTGGGGATGAAGCAGGTTGTTAAAAAACCCCCATCCCGAACCGGAGCTCAGGGGTTAGGGGACAATGTCCCCTCCCCCCCCAGCCCTGATCCGGGGTGGTTGGCTTGAGAAGAAGGTCAGCATTCTACCCTTTGAAATTAGAGGCTGACCAGAGAAAGTTGTGGGAGAGGTTGTATGAAAAGCGACAAGGTAGGGGAGAAATCGGGCTATCTGAAGGAAGGAAGAGAGGCTAAGCTGGGGCCGGACAGAGCGCTGGATCCCGTCAGCACGGCGGCCAGGATGGCAAATCGCCGCGCCCCTTACCCTTGAAAAGAAAAGATGGGACTGCCGCTGGGAAAAGGGAGGGCCCGAAAGCACCTCCAGAGAAGGGGGTGAGGGGGAGTCCCGTGCACCCGTAGGCGAACGAGAGGAGTAAGCCTCCTCTCCGGTTAGAGAAATATGGAGGGTCCCCTGTGCAAGCACAGGGGGGGGACCTCCATTTTTTCGGTGGAGCTGCCCAAGGGCGGCTCCGTCGATGAGCAAGGGGGAGTTAAAGGGGTTTGTTTTTGTTTTTTTTGTTCATCTATGGGCATGGTGACCCTATTTTTGCCACGGGACGCAATAGCTCATCACCCCTCGCAGTAGCCCGCACTGCGAGAGGTGCTTACAAGCCCGGCAGAGCCAGGCGCCGCCATTCGGGACCACCCCTCCCGCCTGGTGGCCTGGCAGTCCATCGGCATGGCGGCTCCACCTTGGACACGGCGTAAAAAATATAGGTTGTGAAGAGGAGAGGAAAAGGGATGTGAGGAAGGTATGGGTGGGGATGAAGCAGGTTGTTTAAAAAACCCCATCCCGAACCGGAGCTCAGGGGTTAGGGGACAATGTCCCCTCCCCCCACAGCCCCGATCCGGGGTGGTTTGCTTGAAAAGAAGGTCAGCATTCTACCCTTTGAAATTAGAGGCTGACCAGAGAAAGTTGTGGGAGAGGTTGTATGAAAAGCGACAAGGTAGGGGAGAAATCGGGCTATCTGAAGGAAGGAAGAGAGGCTAAGCTGGGGCCGGACGGAGCGCTGGATCCCGTCAGCACGGCGGCCAGGATGGCAAATCGCCGCGCCCCTTACGGGGGGAGGGGCCTCCAGTTGGCCATCCCCTCCCAGGACATCGCAGGTCCCCTTGGCAGTGTCGCCAGTCTTGTGTGGGGAGGAACAGGCCTTGACCCCAGCAAGGTTTAAAATTCTTGCCAGCAGGTCTTTTGAGGGAAGCGACCGAAGGGGCCTGGCTTCCCTCTCCCCTCTAAGGGGGGTTTGCCCTACCGAGCCGCTTTGATGGGGAGCGGCTTGCTAAGGGCTGCCTGCTGGCTTTCTTGGCAGTCCCCTTGGAAAGAAAAGAGGGGACTGCCGCTGGGAAAAGGGAGGTGTCCGAAAGCACCTCCAGATTTTTTTTTTTTTTTTTTTTTTATAGAGCCCATCTGGCAACTACCCACTTGGGCATAAGTCGCCGAAAAACACGACAGCCTAGAATTAGGCTACTTTAAAGTTAAAATATGAAAACTTAACAATCAATATAAATTGGAAAAACTTAACAATCGAAGCAATCTCCGGCAGCGGGGGGAGGTCCCCCTCACCCCGGTGCAGGAGAGTGCAACCTAAAACAAAACAATAACAATTTTTTTTTTTTTTTTTTTTTTTTTTAATGAGCTCATCTGGCGACTGCCTACTTGGGCATTAGTCGCCGTATTAAAACTGGCCTAGTTCTAGGCTACTTTAAAATAAATTAAAGAGAAAAAAAACAAAAACAAAAAAAAACAACACCCCAAAAGGGGGAAAGGAAGCAAGCTGGTGCGTCGGGGAGAGGTCCCCCCGGCGCAGGAGCGTGCAACTAAAGGAAAAACAAACAAAAAACAAAAAAAAACAAATACAAAAAATAACAACAAACAAACCTTGCTTAAATAATAGGGAGAAGGCCGGCCTCTCCCAAGAAGTCAATAAGTCCACAAGTCAATGTGCACGAATCTGTCCCGAGCACAAGGGACAGGCGGTAGCGACCCCGCCCATCCCGGTACTGGGACAGGTATCGTGCGCGAAGATCACCCAGACTGGGACATTCGACAAGAATATGCCGAACAGTCTGGGGAACGACGCAGTCGTTGCAATAGGGCGCAGGCGAGCGCTCCATCAGATAGCGATGCGTCACACGAGTGTGTCCGATTCGGAGACGACAGAAAGCAACCTGAAGCCGCCGCGGCATTGGGGGATAGGTCCATGGGAACAGTCGCGGCGCAATGGCACGCAACTTTAGGTTCCCTTCGACCGTCTCCCATCTTCTTTGCCAAGCAGTCCGAAGAGCTGCCCGTATTCCTGCCATGTAGTCGGTGTGAGGAAGAGCGAAACGCTGGTCCGGTCGCAGAGTCCTCGCGGACTCTTTGGCGCCCTCATCGGCGCGCTCATTCCCCGCAATTCCTACATGTCCAGGAACCCAGCAGAAGATAATCTCGACATCTGCCCGGCTCGCCAAAACCGTGGCGTCACGGATTTCGCGAACCAGGGGATGCGGAGATTCCAATGCCCCGAGAGCACTCAGGGCGCTTTGTGAGTCGCTATAGATCACAATCCGGTCCCCGAACCGGGCACATCGCGTAATCTCCCGTACCGAGTGGTGTATTGCCACCAGCTCGGCCGTGAAGACAGACGCAGCGCCTGGTAGAGCCCCGCTGACTTCAAACAGAGGGGATACGGCGTGGAAGCCAACCCCCTCTTGGGACTTGGAGCCATCCGTATACACTGGCACGGTACCAGCGTGACACGATGTGTGCTCCAAAAAGGTCGAACGCAATACTCCCGGCGCAGTACAAGCTTTGGGAGCAGAGGCGTGGCGACAAATAGCCAAATGTGGTACCCTCCAGGGTGGCGTCCTGGGCAGAACCAGGGGCGCCACCGGCCCGAGAGCTATATCTACCTCTCGAAGGAGTTTCCTGGCCCTAAACCCAAAGGGCTTAGGGTATGACTGGCGTCTCTCGGCGGCATAGGCACCATCGAGATCAGCTGCGGATGCAGTGAGAGCTGTTGGCGACTGAGGGAGGCGCCGGGCTCGCGCGTACAGGCGAGTGATGCACTGCACGCGGCGCAGAGCGAGTGGCATCTCCCCAGCATCGACCAACAGGCTCTCAATGGGGGAAGTGCGGAAGGCACCGGTCGCAAGGCGAAGGCCGGTGTGGTGGATCGAATCCACCTTCCGCAATAAACGCTCGGCTGCAGATGCATAAAGCTCGCATCCGTAGTCGAGCTTGGAACGAACAAGGGATCGATAAAAAAGTAGGGCGGTAGCCCTATCAGCGCCCCAAGCGCTGAACGTCACGGAACGGAGAATGTCCATGGCGCGGGTACAAGAGACCCTAAGGCTGCGAATATGAGCCTCCCAGGTGAGGCGTCGGTCGAATACAAGACCATGGAAACGGTGCGACTCAACCACATCCAGGCGCACCCCATTAAGAAACAAATCTGGGTCGGGGTGAAGCCGTGGATGGCGGCAGAAGTGCACCACCTTAGTCTTGGCCAAAGAAAACCGAAACCTGTGCGCTTCGGCATAGTGAGAGACGCGGTTCAATGCCTGTTGGAGTCGACGCTCCAGAGTTGGCATCTGGGCCGCGCCAAAAGAGATCGAAAGGTCGTCCACGTAGAGCGTAGCGAGAACATCTTCCGGCAGCACCGAGGTGATGCCGTTGATGCTCAGGGCAAAGAGTGTGACACTGAGGACACTTCCCTGCGGGACACCCTCTTCCTGCTCCTTTGGGCCGGAGAGAGCTCCCCCCACCCGTACGCGGAATCGACGATCTTGCAAAAATTCAGATATAAACATTGGGAGGCGTCCCCTCGCCCCCATCGTGTGGAGAGTGTCCATGATACCGTATCGCCATGCGGTATCATAGGCCTTCTCCAAATCGAAAAAGACCGTGGCGTAGTGCTGTCTACGAAGGAAAGCCTCGCAGACTGCATTTTCCAGTCGGAGCAGAGCATCCGACGTGGAGTGGAACTTGCGGAAGCCGCACTGTGCGGAAGACAGATGGCCTCCGCTGTCCAAGAAATAGGCTAATCTAACATTTACCAATTTCTCCATCAACTTGCACACGCAAGAGGTTAGAGAGATTGGGCGGAAACCGGTCGGAGTAGAGTGATCTCTCCCCGGTTTGCGAAAGGCGAGCACAGTAGCGATTCGCCAGGAGTCTGGGAGAAGACCTTCCACCCAGATCCTGTTGAACAAATCTAACAGAAAGGCCATGCCTCGCTCACCCAGGTGTCGAAGCATGGCGTACGGGACATCGTCCGGACCATGGGCGGTGTCCGCGCACGAAGTGAGAGCGGAACGCAACTCACTCACAGTAAACTTGTCGTTGAAGGGTTCTCCGCCTCTGGAGGTAAAGTCCAGCCGGCGGCCTTCCGCGACATCACGACGTGCATTGAATGCTGGCGGAGCAGCATCACGGCTAGAGAATGCGGAAAAAGCGGTCGCTAAGGATTCCGCCACGGACGCGGGGTCCGAGATTGCGGTCCCATTCTCCTGGAGAACGTGAGGGGGGTCCTGCGAGAACTTGCCCCGAATCCTTTTGACTCGCTTCCACACCTCAGCTAAAGGGGTCTTCCCGTTAAGTGAAGACACGTATGCCCGCCAAGAAGAGCGGCGGGCGTGCTTCGAAATATACCGGAACCTAGCCCGACGAAATTCAGCCAAAGTGAAATCGTTCGGGCGGCGCTTATAGCGCATGTAGGCATAACGCTTCTGTTTGAGGGCCGTCTCACACTCGGCCGACCACCATGGGAGTGGTCGGCGTGCAAAACGGCCAGACGTCCTAGGAATAGTAGTCAGGCCCACGGCGATGAGGTTGCCGGAGAAGAACTCAACGGCCTCATCTACCGACCTAAACTCCTCGACTGAGATAGAGAATTCAGTCATTTCCTGAAATGCAGGCCACCGCGCCCGCGCCAAGCACCACCGAGGTGGTCTCTCAGGCGGCAGTTGCCCTGAAAATGATATTTGAATGGGAAAGTGATCACTACCATGGAGGTCATCGACCACCCCCCAATCAAAATCAGGCTGTGCATCCGAAGAGCACAAAGATAGGTCAAGGCAAGAAAATGAAGCGGTTCTCGGACAGTGATGCGTAAACTCATCCACGTTTAGGACACCCATCTCAAGCTCTTCGATCAGATCGGCAAGGACTTGTCCCCTGGGATTTATGGAGTAATCTCCCCAGAGAGGATGCCTGCCGTTCAGATCTCCAAGCAAGAGATAGGGCCTCGGCAACCGTGCCACGACGCGGCGGAAGTCCCCCGCGTCGAAGTCAGCTGACGGTGGAATGTACGCAGAAATGATAGTATACCTCCTATCCAGGTGCAGCTGCACAGCCACTGCCTGAAAGGAGGTATCTAAAGAGAAAGGAAGAACGGAGACATCATGCCGGGTGTAAACTGCGCATCCCCCAGCCCGGCCATCCCGCGGTGGAGGGGGCACGCACCTAGCATGGTCTCCTGCAAAAAAATAGCTAACGGGGAACGGGACGAGACGAGCCTCCGCAGCTCCTCCCAGTTGGCCCGGAGTCCACGGCAATTCCATTGAAGGAATATGCCCTCCAGGCCTAGCTCGGAGGAGACGCGGGGGCCCTCCTCGAATTGAAGACCCTCACGGGAATGGCCGTACGCTTCCCGGGGGCAGAACCCCGGGCGCTGTTGGCCGGACAAAGCGCTAAAGGTGCTGTCGCCTTTGAGGACTTATTGGGGGAGGTTGGGCTCGCCATGCGAGTCTTTTCCTCCCTCCGCCTCGAAACCTTAGGCGGGCGTTGCGGCTTCGGAGGCGGGGGGCCCTCTTTTCGAGGAACCACCGTCTCCGAGCCACTCGCTCCACCTCGGGGCGTGGGCGAAGGAGCCGAAGCTCCTTTGTTGCTATCCTCCTTTCGGGGGGGCAGCTTTAGGAACCACGGAAGATGGCCTAGCGACCATCTACAGGGGTGTTGCCTCCTGTGAGTCTAACGACTCGGTGGAGGCGTGTGGCCGTTTCGCCTTACGGGAAACGGTCACGCTGGGGGAAGAGGGGGGAGCCCTGGTTTTAGCCGGGGCAGGGTATGAGCTCTTTTTGCCGCCAGCTTTACCAGGGGAGCGCCCGGGTTGGGTAGAGCCCGCAGAAGGGCTCCGAATGGGCGCGGAAACAACCGTGCTCGTTGGCCTGGATGGGCCGGGAGCAGAGGGTGCCTTCCTAACTATTGAGGCATATGACGTCCCAGGCAGAGCCGGGCGCGCCAGGACCAAGTCCTTTGCCTCGCGGAATGAGAGTCGATCCTGGGCCTGAACGGCCAGGATTTCTTTCTCAAGGAGATATGCACCACATTGCTTCGAAGAAGCAGGGTGCGGCTCTCCGCAATTGACACACTTGGCCACACACGATTTGGACTTATCGTGTGCGACCTTGGAGCAATTTACACAGACTTCGGGTGACCCCGACTTTGCACGTCTACATGAGTGATTCGTATGGCCGAAGCGGTGACAGTAATAGCACCGCCGCGGAAGTGGCACGAATGCCTTCACGCGGTAGCGGTACCAACCGGCACGCACCGACTCAGGGAGCTTGTCACAGTCGAACGTGACGAAGAGTGTAGGGGTGGGTCTCGAGGCCCCTCCCTGTTTTCTCATCACACGTTCGACCTTCACCGCCCCATGGTCGGCCAGCTCTAAGGTGATGTCCTCAATGGAGTAGTCAACGAGTTCCCTCGCATAAACTACTCCTTTCACAAAGTTCATGGTAGAGTGCGGCGTCACACTCACCGGGGTGACATGAAGTGTCCAGAGAGCACTAATCTTAGCCGCCTCGGCGGGATTCGCCGCATTCGCCAGAAGGCTCCCGTCCGAGAAACGGGTTACCTTCGGCTCTCTACCGATTGCACTAGCTAATCCTCTCCTCTGATGGATCATGTTGCCCTTGGACAACATGGTGCCATAAGTGGAGCGAATAACGAGGAAGCGTTTGAAGCCAGCGGGCTCGAAAACGCCAGGTAACCTCTGAATCAGGGGCCCCTATGTCATCGAGGCTCCGCCCTGTGCACTCTTGGTATTAGTCTTCTTTGTCAGGGGCTCCGCAACCGGGGGGGCAGAGGGGGCGGATGTGCCGATCTTGGCTTGGTCGCTTGCCCGAGTGGCAGCATACCCATCCGTCCCCGCAGCCCCCGCGGATGGAGAGGAGCCCCGAGTCTTTTTGGTCTTTTTAGTCTTTTTCTTTTTCGGAGAGGAGGGCGGGGAATGAACCCGCTTTTCACCTCCGCCGGCAGAAGTCCCCAGGCCAGATGGACCAGCCTCAGCCAGGTCCCTCTCCGAAATGGAGAAGGTCCTGGTTGTCGTAGGGGCACCTGTCGGAGGAGATCCCTCCCCTCCTTCTACTGCCTCGGAGCCCTCAGCCATTTGAGGAGGACCTTGCATAGGGGTGGATTCGGGTTCGGTGCTTGGCGCCGAGCCCGAATTCCCCCCCATGGAAGGCCCTACCGTCTGGGGCTGGGTCTCCTCAAGGACCATGTCTATCACAGGAGGGGCCTCCAATTGGCCATCCCCTCCCAGGACATCGCAGGTCCCCTTGGCAGTGTCGCCAGTCTTGTATGGGGAGGCACAGGCCTTGACCCCGGCAAGGTTTAAAATTCTTGCCAGCAGGTCTTTTGAGGGAAGCGACCGAAGGGGCCTGGCTTCCCTCTCCCCCCTAAGGGGGTTTGCCCTACCGAGCCGCTTTGATGGGAAGCGGCTGGCTATGGGCTGCCTGCTGGCTTTCTTGGCAGTCCCCTTGAAAAGAATTTTTATTTTTTTTTTATAGAGCCCATCTGGCAACTACCCACTTGGGCATAAGTCGCCGAAAAACACGACAGCCTAGAATTAGGCTACTTTAAAGTTAAAATATGAAAACTTAACAATCAATATAAATTGGAAAAACTTAACAATCGAAGCAATCTCCGGCAGCGGGGGGAGGTCCCCCTCACCCCGGTGCAGGAGAGTGCAACCTAAAACAAAACAATAACAAAAAAAAGGAACCTTAAATAAAGGGGAGAAGGCCGGCCTCCCCCAAAAAGTCAATAAGTCCACCAGTCATGGTGCACGCACTCGTCCCGAGTAAAAGGGACAGGCGGTAGCGACCCCGCCCATCCCGGTACCGAGACAGGTATCGTGCGCGAAGATCACCCAGACTGGGACATTCGACAAGAATATGCCGAACAGTCTGGGGGACGACGCAGTCGTTGCAATAGGGCACATGCGAGCGCTCCACCAAGTAACGATGCGTCACACGAGTGTGTCCGATTCGAAGACGACAGAAAGCAACCTGAAGCCGCCGCGGCATTGGGGGATAGGTCCATGGGAACAGTCGCGGCGCAATGGCACGCAACTTTAAGTTCCCCTCGACCGTCTCCCATCTTCTTTGCCAAGCAGTCCGAAGAGCTGCCCGTATTCCTGCCATGTAGTCAGTGTGAGGAAGAGCGAAACGCTGGTCCGGTCGCAGAGTCCTCGCGGACTCTTTGGCGCCCTCATCGGCGCGCTCATTCCCCGCAATTCCTACATGTCCAGGAACCCAGCAGAAGATAATCTCGACATCTGCCCGGCTCGCCAAAACCGTGGCGTCACGGATTTCGCGAACCAGGGGATGCGGAGATTCCAATGCCCCGAGAGCACTCAGGGCGCTTTGTGAGTCGCTATAAATCACAATCCGGTCTCCGAACCGGGCACGTCGCGTAATCTCCCGTACCGAGTGGTGTATTGCCACCAGCTCGGCCGTGAAGACAGACGCAGCGCCTGGTAGAGCCCCGCTGACTTCAAACAGAGGGGATACGGCGTGGAAGCCGACCCCCTCTTGGGACTTGGAGCCATCCGTATACACTGGCACGGTACCAGCGTGACACGATGTGTGCTCCAAAAAGGTCGAACGCAATACTCCCGGCGCAGTACAAGCTTTGGGAGCAGAGGCGTGGCGACAAATAGCCAAATGTGGTACCCTCCAGGGTGGCGTCCTGGGCAGAACCAGGGGCGCCACCGGCCCGAGAGCTATATCTACCTCTCGAAGGAGTTTCCTGGCCCTAAACCCAAAGGGCTTAGGGTATGACTGGCGTCTCTCGGCGGCATAGGCACCATCGAGATCAGCTGCGGATGCAGTGAGAGCTGTTGGCGACTGAGGGAGGCGCCGGGCTCGCGCGTACAGGCGAGTGATGCACTGCACGCGGCGCAGAGCGAGTGGCATCTCCCCAGCATCGACCAACAGGCTCTCAATGGGGGAAGTGCGGAAGGCACCGGTCGCAAGGCGAAGGCCGGTGTGGTGGATCGAATCCACCTTCCGCAATGAACGCTCGGCTGCGGATGCATAAAACTCGCATCCGTAGTCGAGCTTCGAGCGAACAAAGGATCGATAAAAAAGTAAGGCGGTAGCCCTATCAGCGCCCCAAGCGCTGAACGTCACGGAACGGAGAATGTCCATGGCGCGGGTACAAGAGACCCTAAGGCTGCGAATGTGAGCCTCCCAGGTGAGGCGTCGGTCGAATACAAGACCAAGGAAACGGTGCGACTCAACCACATCCAGGCGCACCCCATTAAGAAACAAATCTGGGTCGGGGTGAAACGGTGGGTGGCGGCAGAAGTGCACCACCTTAGTCTTGGCCAAAGAAAACCGAAACCTGTGCGCTTCGGCATAGCGAGAGACGCGGTTCAATGCCTGTTGGAGTCGGCGCTCCAGAGTTGGCATCTGGGCCGCGCCAAAAGAGATCGAAAGGTCGTCCACGTAGAGCGTAGCGAGAACATCTTCCGGCAGCACCGAGGTGATGCCGTTGATGCTCAGGGCAAAGAGTGTGACACTGAGGACACTTCCCTGCGGGACACCCTCTTCCTGCTCCTTTGGGCCGGAAAGGGCTCCCCCCACCCGTACGCGGAATCGACGATCTCGCAAAAATTCAGATATAAACATTGGGAGGCGTCCCCTCGCCCCCATCGTGTGGAGAGTCTCCATGATACCGTATCGCCATGCGGTATCATAGGCCTTCCTTAGATCAAAAAACACCGTGGCGTAGTGCTGTCTACGAAGGAAAGCCTCGCAGACGGCATTTTCCAGTCGGAGCAGAGCATCCGACGTGGAGTGGAACTTACGGAAGCCGCACTGTGCAGAAGACAGATGGCCTCCGCTGTCCAGGAAATAGGCTAATCTAACATTTACCAATTTCTCCATCAACTTGCACACGCAAGAGGTTAGAGAGATTGGGCGGAAACCGGTCGGAGTAGAGTGATCTCTCCCCGGCTTGCGAAAGGCGAGCACAGTAGCGATTCGCCAGGAGTCTGGGAGAAGACCTTCCACCCAGATCCTGTTGAACAAATCTAACAGAAAGGCCATGCCTCGCTCACCCAGGTGTCGAAGCATGGCGTACGGCACATCGTCTGGACCATGGGCGGTGTCCGCGCACGAAGCGAGAGCGGAGCGCAACTCACTCACAGTAAACTTGTCGTTGAAGGGTTCTCCGCCTCTGGAGGTAAAGTCCAGCCGGCGGCCTTCCGCGACATCACGACGTGCATTGAATGCTGGCAGAGCAGCATCACGGCTAGAGAATGCGGAAAAAGCGGTCGCTAAGGATTCCGCCACGGACGCGGGGTCCGAGATTGCGGTCCCATTCTCCTGGAGAACGGGAGGGGGGTCCTGCGAGAACTTGCCCCGAATCCTTTTGACTCGCTTCCACACCTCAGCTAAAGGGGTCTTCCCGTTAAGTGAAGACACGTATGCCCGCCAAGAAGAGCGGCGGGCGTGCTTCGAAATATACCGGAACCTAGCCCTAGCCCGACGAAATTCAGCGACAGTGAAATCGTTCGGGCGGCGCTTATAGCGCATGTAGGAAAACGCTTCTGTTTGAGGGCCGTCTCACACTCGGCCGACCACCATGGGAGTGGTCGGCGTGCAAAACGGCCAGACGTCCTAGGAATAGTAGTAAGGCCCACGGCGATGAGGTTGCCGGAGAAGAACTCAACGGCCTCATCTACCGACCTAAACTCCTCGACTGAGATAGAGAATTCAGTCATTTCCTGAAATGCAGGCCACCGCGCCCGCGCCAAGCACCACCGAGGTGGTCTCTCAGGCAGCAGTTGCCCTGAAAATGATATTTGAATGGGAAAGTGATCACTACCATGGAGGTCATCGACCACCCCCCAATCAAAATCAGGCTGTGCATCCGAAGAGCACAAAGATAGGTCAAGGCAAGAAAATGAAGCGGTTCTCGGACAGTGATGCGTAAACTCATCCACGTTTAGGACACCCATCTCAAGCTCTTCGATCAGATCGGCAAGGACTTGTCCCCTGGGATTTATGGTGTAATCTCCCCAGAGAGGATGCCTGCCGTTCAGATCTCCAAGCAAGAGATAGGGCCTCGGCAACCGTGCCACGACGCGGCGAAAGTCCCCCGCGTCGAAGTCAGCTGACGGTGGAATGTACGCAGAAATGATAGTATACCTCCTATCCAGGTGCAGCTGCACAGCCACTGCCTGAAAGGAGGTATCTAAAGAGAAAGGAAGAACGGAGACATCATGCCGGGTGTAAACCGCGCATCCCCCAGCCCGGCCGTCCCGCGGTGGTTGGGTCGCAAGACCCTTATACCCCGGGAGGGCAGGCAGGGGGCACGCGCCTAGCATGGTCTCCTGCAAAAAAATAGCTAACGGGGAACGGGATGAGGCGAGCCTCCGCAGCTCCTCCCAGTTGGCCCGGAGTCCACGGCAATTCCATTGAAGGAATATGCCCTCCAGGCCTAGCTCGGAGGAGACGCGGGGGCCCTCCTCGAATTGAAGACCCTCACGGGAATGGCCGTACGCTTCCCGGGGGCAGAACCCCGGGCGCTGTCGCCTTCGAGGACTTATTGGGGGAGGTTGGGCTCGATATGCGAGTCTTTTTCTCCCTCCGCCTCGAAACCTTAGGCGGGCGTTGCGGCTTCGGAGGCGGGGGGCCCTCTTTTCGAGGAACCACCGTCTCCGAGCCACTCGCTCCACCTCGGGACGTGGGCGAAGGAGCCGAAGCTCCTTTGTTGCTGTCCTCCTTTCGGGGGACAGCTTTAGGAACCCCGGAAGATGGCCTAGCGACCATCTTCAGGGGTGTTGCCTCCTGTGAGTCTAACGACTCGGTGGAGGCGCGTGGCCGTTTCGCCTTACGGGAAACGGTCACGCTGGGGGAAGAGGGGGGAGCCCTGGTTTTAGCCGGGGCAGGGTATGAGCCCTTTTTGCCGCCAGCTTTACCAGGGGAGCGCCCGGGTTGGGTAGAGCCCGCAGAAGGGCTCCGAATGGGCGCGGAAACAACCGTGCTCGTTGGCCTGGATGGGCCGGGAGCAGAGGGTGCCTTCCTAACTATTGAGGCATATGACGTCCCAGGCAGAGCCGGGCGCGCCACGACCAAGTCCTTTGCCTCGCGGAATGAGAGTCGATCCTGGGCCTGAACGGCCAGGATTTCTTTCTCAAGGAGATATGCACCACATTGCTTCGAAGAAGCAGGGTGCGGCTCTCCGCAATTGACACACTTGGCCACACACGATTTCGACTTATCGTGTGCGACCTTGGAGCAATTTACACAGAATTCGGGTGACCCCGATTTTGCACGTCTACATGATCGATTCGTATGGCCGAAGCGGTGACAGTAATAGCACCGCCGCGGCAGTGGCACGAATGCCTTCACGCGGTAGCGGTACCAACCGGCACGCACCGACTCAGGGAGCTTGTCACAGTCGAACGTGACGAAGAGTGTAGGGGTGGGTCTCGAGGCCCCTCCCTGTTTTCTCATCACACGCTCGACCTTGACCGCCCCATGGTCGGCCAGCTCTAAGGTGATGTCCTCAATGGAGTAGTCAACGAGTTCCCTCGCATAAACTACTCCTTTCACAAAGTTCATGGTAGAGTGCGGCGTCACACTCACCGGGGTGCCATGAAGTGTCCGAAGAGCACTTATCTTAGCCGCCTCGGCGGGATTCGCCGCATTCGCCAGAAGGCTCCCGTCCGAGAAACGGGTTACCTTCGGCTCTCTACCAATTGCACTAGCTAATCCTCTCCTCTGATGGATCATGTTGCCCTTGGACAACATGGTGCCATCAGTGGAGCGAATAACGAGGAAGCGCTTGAAGCCAGCGGGCTCGAAAACGACAGGTAACCTCTGAATCAGGGGCCCCGATGTCATCGAGGCTCCGCCTGTGCACTCTTGGTATTAGTCTTCTTTGTCAGGGGCTCCGCAACCGGGGGGGCAGAGGGGGCGGATGTGCCGATCTTGGCTTGGTCGCTTGCCAGAGTGGCAGCAGACCCATCCGTCCCCGCAGCCCCCGCGGATGGAGAGGAGCCCCGAGTCTTTTTGGTATTTTTAGTCTTTTTCTTTTTCGGAGAGGAGGGCGGGGAATGAACCCGCTTTTCACCTCCGCCGGCAGAAGTCCCCAGGCCAGATGGACCAGCCTCAGCCAGGTCCCTCTCCGAAATGGAGAAGGTCCTGGTTGTCGTAGGGGCACCTGTCGGAGGAGATCCCTCCCCTCCTTTTACTGCCTCGGAGCCCTCAGCCATTTGAGGAGGACCTTGCATAGGGGCGGATTCGGGTTCGGTGCTTGGCGCCGAGCCCGAATTCCCCCCCATGGAAGGCCCTACCGTCTGAGGCTGGGTCTCCTCAAGGACCATGTCTATCACAGGAGGGGCCTCCAGTTGGCCATCCCCTCCCAGGACATCGCAGGTCCCCTTGGCAGTATTGTCACTAGTCAGGTGGTGTGGGGAGGCACAGGCCTTGACCCCAGCAAGGTTTAAAATTCTTGCCAGCAGGTCTTTTGAGGGAAGCGACCGAAGGGGCCTGGCTTCCCTCTCCCCCCTAAGGGGGTTTGCCCTACCGAGCCGCTTGCACGAGGGGCGGTCGGCAATGGGCTGCCTGCTGGCTTTCTTGGCAGTCCCCTTAGAAAGCATAGGAGGGACTGCCGCTGGAGATAGGGAGGTGCCTGAAAGAACCTCCAGAGAAGGGGGTGAGGGGGAGTCCCCTACACCCGTAGGCGTAGGAGAGGAGAAAGCCTCCTCTCCGGTTAAAGAGGTATGGAGGGTCCCCTGCGCAAGCACAGGGGGGGGACCTCCATCTTTTCTGTGGAGCTGCACGAGGGCGGCTCCGTTGTTGTTATAGGGGGAATTAAGGGGAGATGTTTTTTTGTTTCATCATTGGGCATGGTGACCCTCTTTGTTTTACGGGACGCAATCGCTCACCACCTCTTGCAGTAGCCCGCACTGCAAGAGGTGCTTACAAGCCCGGCAGAGCCAGGCGCCGCCATTTGGAACCACCCCTCCCGCCTGGTGGCCTGGCAGTCCTTCGGCATGGCGGCTCCACCTTGAACACGGCGTAAAACGGATAGATTTTGAAGACGAGATTTTTTTTTTTTTTAATTAAGGGGCTATCCGGCGATTGCCGACTAAGGCATAAGTTGCCGTAAACAAACAGCCTAATTTAGGCTATTTTAAAAAATTAAACAGAAAACAATAAAAAGGAATAACAATAACAATAACAAAGCAATAACAAAACAATTACAAAAACAACAACAATTAAATCGCGTTAAATAAAAGGGAGAAGGCCGACCTCCCCCAAAAAGTCAATAAGTCCACCAGTCAAAGTACACGCACTCATCCCGAGAACAAGGGACAGGCGGTAGCGACCCCGCCCATCCCGGTACCGGGACAGGTGTCGTGCGCGAAGATCACCCAGACTGGGACATTCGACAAGAATGTGCCGAACAGTCTGGGGGACGACGCAGTCGTTGCAATAGGGCGCAGGCGAGCGCTCCATCAGATAGCGATGCGTCACACGAGTGTGTCCGATTCGGAGACGACAGAAAGCAACCTGAAGCCGCCGCGGCATTGGGGGATAGGTCCATGGGAACAGTCGCGGCGCAATGGCACGCAACTTTAAGTTCCCTTCGACCGTCTCCCATCTTCTTTGCCAAGCAGTCCGAAGAGCTGCCCGTATTCCTGCCATGTAGTCGGTGTGAGGAAGAGCGAAACGCTGGTCCGGTCGCAGAGTCCTCGCGGACTCTTTGGCGCCCTCATTCCCCGCAATTCCTACATGTCCAGGAACCCAGCAGAAGATAATCTCGACATCTGCCCGGCTCGCCAAAACCGTGGCGTCACGGATATCGCGAACCAGGGGATGCGGAGATTCCAATGCCCCGAGAGCACTCAGGGCGCTTTGTGAGTCGCTATAGATCACAATCCGGTCTCCGAACCGGGCACGTCGCGTAATCTCCCGTACCGAGTGGTGTATTGCCACCAGCTCGGCCGTGAAGACAGACGCAGCGCCTGGTAGAGCCCCGCTGACTTCAAACAGAGGGGATACGGCGTGGAAGCCGACCCCCTCTTGGGACTTGGAGCCATCCGTATACACTGGCACGGTACCAGCGTGACACGATGTGTGCTCCAAAAAGGTCGAACGCAATACTCCCGGCGCAGTACAAGCTTTGGGAGCAGAGGCGTGGCGACAAATAGCCAAATGTGGTACCCTCCAGGGTGGCGTCCTGGGCAGAACCAGGGGCGCCACCGGCCCGAGAGCTATATCTACCTCTCGAAGGAGTTTCCTGGCCCTAAACCCAAAGGGCTTAGGGTATGACTGGCGTCTCTCGGCGGCATAGGCACCATCGAGATCAGCTGCGGATGCAGTGAGAGCTGTTGGCGACTGAGGGAGGCGCCGGGCTCGCGCGTACAGGCGAGTGATGCACTGCACGCGGCGCAGAGCGAGTGGCATCTCCCCAGCATCGACCAACAGGCTCTCAATGGGGGAAGTGCGGAAGGCACCGGTCGCAAGGCGAAGGCCGGTGTGGTGGATCGAATCCACCTTCCGCAATAAACGCTCGGCTGCGGATGCATAAAACTCGCATCCGTAGTCGAGCTTCGAGCGAACAAAGGATCGATAAAAAAGTAAGGCGGTAGCCCTATCAGCGCCCCAAGCGCTGAACGTCACGGAACGGAGAATGTCCATGGCGCGGGTACAAGAGACCCTAAGGCTGCGAATATGAGCCTCCCAGGTGAGGCGTCGGTCGAATACAAGACCAAGGAAACGGTGCGACTCAACCACATCCAGGCGCACTCCATTAAGAAACAAATCTGGGTCGGGGTGAAGCCGTGGATGGCGGCAGAAGTGCACCACCTTAGTCTTGGCCAAAGAAAACCGAAACCTGTGCGCTTCGGCATAGTGAGAGACGCGGTTCAATGCCTGTTGGAGTCGACGCTCCAGAGTTGGCATCTGGGCCGCGCCAAAAGAGATCGAAAGGTCGTCCACGTAGAGCGTAGCGAGAACATCTTCCGGCAGAACCGAGGTGATGCCCTTGATGCTCAGGGCAAAGAGTGTGACACTGAGGACACTTCCCTGCGGGACACCCTCTTCCTGCTCCTTTGGGCCGGATTATTATTATTTTTTTTTATTTTTTTATAGAGCCCATCTGGCAACTACCCACTTGGGCATAAGTCGCCGAAAAACACGACAGCCTAGAATTAGGCTACTTTAAAGTTAAAATATGAAAACTTAACAATCAATATAAATTGGAAAAACTTAACAATCGAAGCAATCTCCGGCAGCGGGGGGAGGTCCCCCTCACCCCGGTGCAGGAGAGTGCAACCTAAAACAAAACAATAACAAAAAAAGGAACCTTAAATAAAGGGGAGAATACCGGCCTCCCCCAAAAAGTCAATAAGTCCACCAGTCATGGTGCACGCACTCGTCCCGAGTACAAGGGACAGGCGGTAGCGACCCCGCCCATCCCGGTACCGAGACAGGTATCGTGCGCGAAGATCACCCAGACTGGGACATTCGACAAGAATATGCCGAACAGTCTGGGGGACGACGCAGTCGTTGCAATAGGGCACATGCGAGCGCTCCACCAAGTAACGATGCGTCACACGAGTGTGTCCGATTCGAAGACGACAGAAAGCAACCTGAAGCCGCCGCGGCATTGGGGGATAGGTCCATGGGAACAGTCGCGGCGCAATGGCACGCAACTTTAAGTTCCCCTCGACCGTCTCCCATCTTCTTTGCCAAGCAGTCCGAAGAGCTGCCCGTATTCCTGCCATGTAGTCGGTGTGAGGAAGAGCGAAACGCTGGTCCGGTCGCAGAGTCCTCGCGGACTCTTTGGCGCCCTCATCGGCGCGCTCATTCCCCGCAATTCCTACATGTCCAGGAACCCAGCCGAAGATAATCTCGACATCTGCCCGGCTCGCCAAAACCGTGGCGTCACGGATTCCGCGAACCAGGGGATGCGGAGATTCCAATGCCCCGAGAGCACTCAGGGCGCTTTGTGAGTCGCTATAAATCACAATCCGGTCTCCGAACCGGGCACGTCGCGTAATCTCCCGTACCGAGTGGTGTATTGCCACCAGCTCGGCCGTGAAGACAGACGCAGCGCCTGGTAGAGCCCCGCTGACTTCCAACAGAGGGGATACGGCGTGGAAGCCGACCTTCTCTTGGGACTTGGAGCCATCCGTATACACTGGCACGGTACCAGCGTGACACGATGTGTGCTCCAAAAAGATCGAACGCAATACTCCCGGCGCAGTACAAGCTTTGGGAGCAGAGGCGTGGCGACAAATAGCCAAATGTGGTACCCTCCAGGGTGGCGTCCTGGGCAGAACCAGGGGCGCCACCGGCCCGAGAGCTATATCTACCTCTCGAAGGAGTTTCCTGGCCCTAAACCCAAAGGGCTTAGGGTATGACTGGCGTCTCTCGGCGGCATAGGCACCATCGAGATCAGCTGCGGATGCAGTGAGAGCTGTTGGAGACTGGGGGAGGCGCCGGGCTCGCGCGTACAGGCGAGTGATGCACTGCACGCGGCGCAGAGCGAGTGGCATCTCCCCAGCATCGACCAACAGGATCTCAATGGGGGAAGTGCGGAAGGCACCGGTCGCAAGGCGAAGGCCGGTGTGGTGGATCGAATCCACCTTCCGCAATAAACGCTCGGCTGCGGATGCTTAAAACTCGCATCCTTAGTCGAGCTTCGAGCGAACAAAGGATCGATAAAAAAGTAAGGCGGTAGCCCTATCAGCGCCCCAAGCGCTGAACGTCACGGAATGGAGAATGTCCATGGCGCGGGTACAAGAGACCCTAAGGCTGCGAATGTGAGCCTCCCAGGTGAGGCGTCGGTCGAATACAAGACCAAGGAAACGGTGCGACTCAACCACATGCAGGCGCACCCCATTAAGAAACAAATCTGGGTCGGGGTGAAGCCGTGGATGGCGGCAGAAGTGCACCACCTTAGTCTTGGCCAAAGAAAACCGAAACCTGTGCGCTTCGGCATAGCGAGAGACGCGGTTCAATGCCTGTTGGAGTCGGCGCTCCAGAGTTGGCATCTGGGCCGCGCCAAAAGAGATCGAAAGGTCGTCCACGTAGAGCGTAGCGAGAACATCTTCCGGCAGCACCGAGGTGATGCCGTTGATGCTCAGGGCAAAGAGTGTGACACTGAGGACACTTCCCTGCGGGACACCCTCTTCCTGCTCCTTTGGGCCGGAGAGGGCTCCCCCCACCCGTACGCGGAATCGACGATCTCGCAAAAATTCAGATATAAACATTGGGAGGCGTCCCCTCGCCCCCATCGTGTGGAGAGTCTCCATGATACCGTATCGCCATGCGGTATCATAGGCTTTCTCCAGATCAAAAAACACCGTGGCGTAGTGCTGTCTACGAAGGAAAGCCTCGCAGACGGCATTTTCCAGTCGGAGCAGAGCATCCGACGTGGAGTGGAACTTACGGAAGCCGCACTGTGCAGAAGACAGATGGCCTCCGCTGTCCAGGAAATAGGCTAATCTAACATTTACCAATTTCTCCATCAACTTGCACACGCAAGAGGTTAGAGAGATTGGGCGGAAACCGGTCGGAGTAGAGTGATCTCTCCTCGGCTTGCGAAAGGCGAGCACAGTAGCGATTCGCCAGGAGTCTGGGAGGAGACCTTCCACCCAGATCCTGTTGAACAAATCTAATAGAAAGGCCATGCCTCGCTCACCCAGGTGTCGAAGCATGGCGTACGGGACATCGTCCGGACCATGGGCGGTGTCCGCGCACGAAGCGAGAGCGGAACGCAACTCACTCACAGTAAACTTGTCGTTGAAGGGTTCTCCGCCTCTGGAGGTAAAGTCCAGCCGGCGGCCTTCCGCGACATCACGACGTGCATTGAATGCTGGCGGAGCAGCATCACGGCTAGAGAATGCGGAAAAAGCGGTCGCTAAGGATTCCGCCACGGACGCGGGGTCCGAGATTGCGGTCCCATTCTCCTGGAGAACGGGAGGGGGGTCCTGCGAGAACTTGCCCCGAATCCTTTTGACTCGCTTCCACACCTCAGCTAAAGGGGTCTTCCCGTTAAGTGAAGACACGTATGCCCGCCAAGAAGAGCGGCGGGCGTGCTTCGAAATATACCGGAACCTAGCCCTAGCCCGACGAAATTCAGCGACGGTGAAATCGTTCGGGCGGCGCTTATAGCGCATGTAGGCATAACGCTTCTGTTTGAGGGCCGTCTCACACTCGGCCGACCACCATGGGAGTGGTCGGCGTGCAAAACGGCCAGACGTCCTAGGAATAGTAGTCAGGCCCACGGCGATGAGGTTGCCGGAGAAGAACTCGACGGCCTCATCTACCGACCTAAACTCCTTGACTGAGATAGAGAATTCAGTCATTTCCTGAAATGCAGGCCACCGCGCCCGCGCCAAGCACCACCGAGGTGGTCTCTCAGGCGGCAGTTGCCCTGAAAATGATATTTGAATGGGAAAGTGATCACTACCATGGAGGTCATCGACCACCCCCCAATCAAAATCAGGCTGTGCATCCGAAGAGCACAAAGATAGGTCAAGGCAAGAAAATGAAGCGGTTCTCGGACAGTGATGCGTAAACTCATCCACGTTTAGGACACCCATCTCAAGCTCTTCGATCAGATCGGCAAGGACTTGTCCCCTGGGATTTATGGTGTAATCTCCCCAGAGAGGATGCCTGCCGTTCAGATCTCCAAGCAAGAGATAGGGCCTCGGCAACCGTGCCACGACGCGGCGAAAGTCCCCCGCGTCGAAGTCAGCTGACGGTGGAATGTACGCAGAAATGATAGTATACCTCCTATCCAGGTGCAGCTGCACAGCCACTGCCTGAAAGGAGGTATCTAAAGAGAAAGGAAGAACGGAGACATCATGCCGGGTGTAAACCGCGCATCCCCCAGCCCGGCCGTCCCGCGGTGGTTGGGTCGCAAGACCCTTATACCCCGGGAGGGCAGGCAGGGGGCACGCGCCTAGCATGGTCTCCTGCAAAAAAATAGCTAACGGGGAACGGGATGAGGCGAGCCTCCGCAGCTCCTCCCAGTTGGCCCGGAGTCCACGGCAATTCCATTGAAGGAATATGCCCTCCAGGCCTAGCTCGGAGGAGACGCGGGGGCCCTCCTCGAATTGAAGACCCTCACGGGAATGGCCGTACGCTTCCCGGGGGCAGAACCCCGGGCGCTGTTGGCCGGACAAAGCGCTGTCGCCTTCGAGGACTTATTGGGGGAGGTTGGGCTCGCCATGCGAGTCTTTTCCTCCCTCCGCCTCGAAACCTTAGGCGGGCGTTGCGGCTTGGGAGGCGGGGGGCCCTCTTTTCGAGGAACCACCGTCTCCGAGCCACTCGCTCCACTTCGGGGCGTGGGCGAAGGGGCCGAAGCTCCTTTGTTGCTGTCCTCCTTTCGGGGAACAGCTTTAGGAACCCCGGAAGATGGCCTAGCGACCATCTTCAGGGGTGTTGCCTCCTGTGAGTCTAACGACTCGGTGGAGGCGCGTGGCCGTTTCGCCTTACGGGAAACGGTCACGCTGGGGGAAGAGGGGGGAGCCCTGGTATTAGCCGGGGCTGGGTGTGAACCCTTTTTGCCGCCAGCTCTACCAGGGGAGCGCCCGGGTGTAGTAGAGCCCGCAGAAGGGCTCCGAATGGGCGCGGAAACAACCGTGCTCGTTGGCCTGGATGGGCCAGGAGCAGAGGGTGCTTTTCTAACTATTGAGGCATATGACGTCCCAGGCAGAGCCGGGCGCGCCAGGACCAAGTCCTTAGCCTCGCGGAATGAGAGTCGATCCTGGGCCTGAATGGCCAGGATTTCTTTCTCAAGGAGATATGCACCACATTGCTTCGAAGAAGCAGGGTGCGGCTCTCCGCAATTGACACACTTGGCCACACACGATTTGGACTTATCGTGTGCGACCTTGGAGCAATTTACACAGACTTCGGGTGACCCCGATTTTGCACGTCTACATGATCGATTCGTGTGGCCGAAGCGGTGACAGTAATAGCACCGCCGCGGCAGTGGCACGAATGCCTTCACGCGGTAGCGGTACCAACCGGCACGCACCGACTCAGGGAGCTTGTCACAGTCGAACGTGACGAAGAGTGTAGGGGTGGGTCTCGAGGCCCCTCCCTGTTTTCTCATCACACGTTCGACCTTGACCGCCCCATGGTCGGCCAGCTCTAGGGTGATGTCTTCTATGGAGTAGTCAACGAGTTCCCTCGCATAAACTACTCCTTTTACAATGTTCATGGTAGAGTGCGGCGTCACACTCACCGGGGTGCCATGAAGTGTCCGAAGAGCACTTATCTTGGCCGCCTCGGCGGGATTCGCCAGAAGGCTCCCGTCCGAGAAACGGGTTACCTTCGGCTCTCTACCAATTGCACTAGCTAATTCTCTCCTCTGATGGATCATGTTGCCCTTGGACAACATGGTGCCATCAGTGGAGCGAATAACGAGGAAGCGTTTGAAGCCAGCGGGCTCGAAAACGCCAGGTAACCTCTGAATGAGGGGCCCCGATGTCATCGAGGCTCCGCCCTGTGCACTCTTGGTCTTAGTCAGGGGCTCCGCACACGAGGGGGTAGTGGGGCCGGATGTGCCGATCTTGGCTTGGTCGCCTACCAAAGTGGCAGCAGACCCATCCGTCCCCGCAGCCCCCGCGGATGGAAAGGAGCCCCGAGTCTTTTTCGTCTTTCTTGTCTTTTTCTTCTTTTTAGGAGAGGAGGGCGGGGAATGAACCCGCTTTTCACCCCCGCCGGTAGAAGCCCCCAGGCCAGATGGACCGGCCTCAGCCAGGTCCTTCTCTGAAATGGAGAAGGTCCCGGTGGGCGCAGGGGATTCATCCGGAGGAGATCCCTCCCCTCCTTGTCCTGCCTGAGAATCCACAGCCGTTTGATGAGGACCTTGCATAGGGGCGGATTCGGGTTCGGTGCTTGTCGCCAAGCCCGGATTCCCCCCCATGGAAGGCCCTACCTTCTGAGGCTGGTTTTCCTCAAGGACCATGTCTATCACAGGAGGGGCCTCCAGTTGGCCATCCCCTCCCAGGACATCGCAGGTCCCCTTGGCAGCGTCATAAGTCTTTAGTGGGGAGGCACAGGCCTTGACCCCGGCAAGGTTTAATATTTTTGCCAGCAGGTCTTTTGAGGGAAGCGACCGAAGGGGCCTGGCTTCCCTCTCCCCCCTAAGGGGGTTTGCCCTACCGAGCCGCTTGTACGAGGGGCGGTCGGCAATGGGCTGCCTGCTGGCTTTCTTGGCAGTCCCCTTAGAAAGCATAGGAGGGACTGCCGCTGGAGATAGGGAGGTGCCCGAAAGCACCTCCAGAGAAGGGGGTGAGGGGAGTCCCCTACACCCGTAGGCGTAGGAGAGGAGTAAGCCTCCTCTCCGGTTAAAGAGGTATGGAGGGTCCCCTGCGCAAGCACAGGGGGCGGGACCTCCATCTTTTCTGTGGAGCTGCACGAGGGCGGCTCCGTTGTTGTTATAGGGGGAATTAAGGGGAGATGTTGTTTTTTTTCATCATTGGGCATGGTGACCCTCTTTGTTTTACGGGACGCAATCGCTCACCACCTCTTGCAGTAGCCCGCACTGCAAGAGGTGCTTACAGGCCCGGCAGAGCCAGGCGCCGCCATTTGGGACCACCCCTCCCGCCTGGTGGCCTGGCAGTCCTTCGGCATGGCGGCTCCACCTTGAACACGGCGTAAAACGGATAGATTTTGAAGACGAGAGGAAAAGGGATGTGAGGAAGGTATGGGTGGGGATGAAGCAGGTTGTTAAAAGCCAACCACCCCAGACCGGAGCTCAGGGGTTAGGGGACATTGTCCCCTCCCCCCTCAGCCCCGATCCGGGACGATTGGCTGAGAAGAAGGTCAGCTTCTACCCTGTGAAATTAGAGGCTGACCAGAGAAAGTTGTGGGAGAGGTTGTATGAAAAGCGACGAGGTAGGATAGGAATACAGGCTATCTGAAGGAAGGAAGAGAGGCTAAGCTGGGGCCGGACGGGGCGCTGGATCCCGTCAGCTTTGAAGACGAGAGGAAAAGGGATGTGAGGAAGGTATGGGTGGGGATGAAGCAGGTTGTTAAAAGCCAACCACCCCAGACCGGAGCTCAGGGGTTAGGGGACATTGTCCCCTCCCCCCTCAGCCCCGATCCGGGACGATTGGCTGAGAAGAAGGTCAGCTTCTACCCTGTGAAATTAGAGGCTGACCAGAGAAAGTTGTGGGAGAGGTTGTATGAAAAGCGACGAGGTAGGATAGGAATACAGGCGATCTGAAGGAAGGAAGAGAGGCTAAGCTGGGGCCGGACGGGGCGCTGGATCCCGTCAGCACGGCGGCCAGGATGGCAAATCGCCGCGCCCCTTACGGGGAAGCACCTCCAGAGAAGGGGGTGAGGGGGAGTCCCCTGCACCCGTAGGCGAAGGAGAGGAGTAAGCCTCCTCTCCGGTTAGAGAAATATGGAGGGTCCCCTGTGCAAGCACAGGGGGGGAGACCTCCATTTTTTTGCTGGAGCTGCCCGAAGGCGGCTCCGTCGATGGAACAGGGGAAGTTGAGGGTTGGGTTTGTTTTTTTTTATCTTCATCATTGGGCATGGTGACCCTTTTTTAAACACGGGATGCAATTGCGCACACCTCTCGCAGTAGCCCGCACTGCGAGAGGTGCTTACAAGCCCGGCAGAGCCAGGCGCCGCCATTTGGGACCACCCCTCCCGCCTGGTGGCCTGGCGGCTCCACCTTAGACACGGCGTAAAAAATATAGATTGTGAAGAGGAGAGGAAAAGGGATGTGTGGAAGGTATGGGTGGGGATGAAGCAGGTTATTAAAAACCAGCCACCCCAGACCGGAGCTCAGGGATTAGGGAACATTGTCCCCTACCCCCTGCCCCGATGCGGGACGGTTGGCTGAAAGGAAGGTCAGCATCTACCCTGTGAAATTAGAGGCTGACCAGATTTTTTTTTTTTTTTTTTTTTATAGAGCCCATCTGGCAACTACCCACTTGGGCATAAGTCGCCGAAAAACACGACAGCCTAGAATTAGGCTACTTTAAAGTTAAAATATGAAAACTTAACAATCAATATAAATTTGAAAAACTTAACAATCGAAGCAATCTCCGGCAGCGGGGGGAGGTCCCCCTCACCCCGGTGCAGGAGAGTGCAATCTAAAACAAAACAATAACAAAAAAAGGAACCTTAAATAAAGGGGAGAAGGCCGGCCTCCCCCAAAAAGTCAATAAGTCCACCAGTCATGGTGCACGCACTCGTCCCGAGTACAAGGGACAGGCGGTAGCGACCCCGCCCATCCCGGTACCGAGACAGGTATCGTGCGCGAAGATCACCCAGACTGGGACATTCGACAAGAATATGCCGAACAGTCTGGGGGACGACGCAGTCGTTGCAATAGGGCACATGCGAGCGCTCCACCAAGTAACGATGCGTCACACGAGTGTGTCCGATTCGAAGACGACAGAAAGCAACCTGAAGCCGCCGCGGCATTGGGGGATAGGTCCATGGGAACAGTCGCGGCGCAATGGCACGCAACTTTAAGTTCCCCTCGACCGTCTCCCATCTTCTTTGCCAAGCAGTCCGAAGAGCTGCCCGTATTCCTGCCATGTAGTCGGTGTGAGGAAGAGCGAAACGCTGGTCCGGTCGCAGAGTCCTCGCGGACTCTTTGGCGCCCTCATCGGCGCGCTCATTCCCCGCAATTCCTACATGTCCAGGAACCCAGCAGAAGATAATCTCGACATCTGCCCGGCTCGCCAAAACCGTGGCGTCACGGATTTCGCGAACCAGGGGATGCGGAGATTCCAATGCCCCGAGAGCACTCAGGGCGCTTTGTGAGTCGCTATAAATCACAATCCGGTCTCCGAACCGGGCACGTCGCGTAATCTCCCGTACCGAGTGGTGTATTGCCACCAGCTCGGCCGTGAAGACAGACGCAGCGCCTGGTAGAGCCCCGCTGACTTCAAACAGAGGGGATACGGCGTGGAAGCCGACCCCCTCTTGGGACTTGGAGCCATCCGTATACACTGGCACGGTACCAGCGTGACACGATGTGTGCTCCAAAAAGATCGAACGCAATACTCCCGGCGCAGTACAAGCTTTGGGAGCAGAGGCGTGGCGACAAATAGCCAAATGTGGTACCCTCCAGGGTGGCGTCCTGGGCAGAACCAGGGGCGCCACCGGCCCGAGAGCTATATCTACCTCTCGAAGGAGTTTCCTGGCCCTAAACCCAAAGGGCTTAGGGTATGACTGGCGTCTCTCGGCGGCATAGGCACCATCGAGATCAGCTGCGGATGCAGTGAGAGCTGTTGGCGACTGGGGGAGGCGCCGGGCTCGCGCGTACAGGCGAGTGATGCACTGCACGCGGCGCAGAGCGAGTGGCATCTCCCCAGCATCGACCAACAGGCTCTCAATGGGGGAAGTGCGGAAGGCACCGGTCGCAAGGCGAAGGCCGGTGTGGTGGATCGAATCCACCTTCCGCAATAAACGCTCGGCTGCGGATGCATAAAACTCGCATCCGCAGTCGAGCTTCGAGCGAACAAAGGATCGATAAAAAAGTAAGGCGGTAGCCCTATCAGCGCCCCAAGCGCTGAACGTCACGGAACGGAGAATGTCCATGGCGCGGGTACAAGAGACCCTAAGGCTGCGAATGTGAGCCTCCCAGGTGAGGCGTCGGTCGAATACAAGACCAAGGAAACGGTGCGACTCAACCACATGCAGGCGCACCCCATTAAGAAACAAATCTGGGTCGGGGTGAAGCCGTGGATGGCGGCAGAAGTGCACCACCTTAGTCTTGGCCAAAGAAAACCGAAACCTGTGCGCTTCGGCATAGCGAGAGACGCGGTTCAATGCCTGTTGGAGTCGGCGCTCCAGAGTTGGCATCTGGGCCGCGCCAAAAGAGATCGAAAGGTCGTCCACGTAGAGCGTAGCGAGAACATCTTCCGGCAGCACCGAGGTGATGCCGTTGATGCTCAGGGCAAAGAGTGCGACACTGAGGACACTTCCCTGCGGGACACCCTCTTCCTGCTCCTTTGGGCCGGAGAGGGCTCCCCCCACCCGTACGCGGAATCGACGATCTCGCAAAAATTCAGATATAAACATTGGGAGGCGTCCCCTCGCCCCCATCGTGTGGAGAGTCTCCATGATACCGTATCGCCATGCGGTATCATAGGCTTTCTCCAGATCAAAAAACACCGTGGCGTAGTGCTGTCTACGAAGGAAAGCCTCGCAGACGGCATTTTCCAGTCGGAGCAGAGCATCCGACGTGGAGTGGAACTTACGGAAGCCGCACTGTGCAGAAGACAGATGGCCTCCGCTGTCCAGGAAATAGGCTAATCTAACATTTACCAATTTCTCCATCAACTTGCACACGCAAGAGGTTAGAGAGATTGGGCGGAAACCGGTCGGAGTAGAGTGATCTCTCCCCGGCTTGCGAAAGGCGAGCACAGTAGCGATTCGCCAGGAGTCTGGGAGGAGACCTTCCACCCAGATCCTGTTGAACAAATCTAATAGAAAGGCCATGCCTCGCTCACCCAGGTGTCGAAGCATGGCGTACGGGACATCGTCCGGACCATGGGCGGTGTCCGCGCACGAAGCGAGAGCGGAACGCAACTCACTCACAGTAAACTTGTCGTTGAAGGGTTCTCCGCCTCTGGAGGTAAAGTCCAGCCGGCGGCCTTCCGCGACATCACGACGTGCATTGAATGCTGGCGGAGCAGCATCACGGCTAGAGAATGCGGAAAAAGCGGTCGCTAAGGATTCCGCCACGGACGCGGGGTCCGAGATTGCGGTCCCATTCTCCTGGAGAACGGGAGGGGGGTCCTGCGAGAACTTGCCCCGAATCCTTTTGACTCGCTTCCACACCTCAGCTAAAGGGGTCTTCCCGTTAAGTGAAGACACGTATGCCCGCCAAGAAGAGCGGCGGGCGTGCTTCGAAATATACCGGAACCTAGCCCTAGCCCGACGAAATTCAGCGACGGTGAAATCGTTCGGGCGGCGCTTATAGCGCATGTAGGCATAACGCTTCTGTTTGAGGGCCGTCTCACACTCGGCCGACCACCATGGGAGTGGTCGGCGTGCAAAACGGCCAGACGTCCTAGGAATAGTAGTCAGGCCCACGGCGATGAGGTTGCCGGAGAAGAACTCGACGGCCTCATCTACCGACCTAAACTCCTTGACTGAGATAGAGAATTCAGTCATTTCCTGAAATGCAGGCCACCGCGCCCGCGCCAAGCACCACCGAGGTGGTCTCTCAGGCGGCAGTTGCCCTGAAAATGATATTTGAATGGGAAAGTGATCACTACCATGGAGGTCATCGACCACCCCCCAATCAAAATCAGGCTGTGCATCCGAAGAGCACAAAGATAGGTCAAGGTAAGAAAATGAAGCGGTTCTCGGACAGTGATGCGTAAACTCATCCACGTTTAGGACACCCATCTCAAGCTCTTCGATCAGATCGGCAAGGACTTGTCCCCTGGGATTTATGGTGTAATCTCCCCAGAGAGGATGCCTGCCGTTCAGATCTCCAAGCAAGAGATAGGGCGTCGGCAACCGTGCCACGACGCGGCGAAAGTCCCCCGCGTCGAAGTCAGCTGACGGTGGAATGTACGCAGAAATGATAGTATACCTCCTATCCAGGTGCAGCTGCACAGCCACTGCCTGAAAGGAGGTATCTAAAGAGAAAGGAAGAACGGAGACATCATGCCGGGTGTAAACCGCGCATCCCCCAGCCCGGCCGTCCCGCGGTGGTTGGGTCGCAAGACCCTTATACCCCGGGAGGGCAGGCAGGGGGCACGCGCCTAGCATGGTCTCCTGCAAAAGAATAGCTAACGGGGAACGGGATGAGGCGAGCCTCCGCAGCTCCTCCCAGTTGGCCCGGAGTCCACGGCAATTCCATTGAAGGAATATGCCCTCCAGGCCTAGCTCGGAGGAGACGCGGGGGCCCTCCTCGAATTGAAGACCCTCACGGGAATGGCCGTACGCTTCCCGGGGGCAGAACCCCGGGCGCTGTTGGCCGGACAAAGCGCTGTCGCCTTCGAGGACTTATTGGGGGAGGTTGGGCTCGCCATGCGAGTCTTTTCCTCCCTCCGCCTCGAAACTTTAGGCGGGCGTTGCGGCTTCGGAGGCGGGGGGCCCTCTTTTCGAGGAACCACCGTCTCCGAGCCACTCGCTCCACCTCGGGGCGTGGGCAAAGGGGCCGAAGCTCCTTTGTTGCTGTCCTCCTTTCGGGGAACAGCTTTAGGAACCCCGGAAGATGGCCTAGCGACCATCTTCAGGGGTGTTGCCTCCTGTGAGTCTAACGACTCGGTGGAGGCGCGTGGCCGTTTCGCTTTACGCGAAACGGTCACGCTGGGGGAAGAGGGGGGAGCCCTGGTTTTAGCCGGGGCAGGGTATGAACCCTTTTTGCCGCCAGCTTTACCAGGGGAGCGCCCAGGTTGGGTAGAGCCCACAGAAGGGCTCCGAATGGGCGCGGAAACAGCCGTGCTCGTTGGCCTGGATGGGCCAGGAGCAGAGGGTGCCTTTCTAACTATTGAGGCATATGACGTCCCAGGCAGAGCCGGGCGCGCCAGGACCAAGTCCTTTGCCTCGCGGAATGAGAGTCGATCCTGGGCCTGAACGGCCAGGATTTCTTTCTCAAGGAGATATGCACCACATTGCTTCGAAGAAGCAGGGTGCGGCTCTCCGCAATTGACACACTTGGCCACACACGATTTGGACTTATCGTGTGCGACCTTGGAGCAATTTACACAGACTTCGGGTGACCCCGATTTTGCACGTCTACATGATCGATTCGTATGGCCGAAGCGGTGGCAGTAATAGCACCGCCGCGGCAGTGGCACGAATGCCTTCACGCGGTAGCGGTACCAACCGGCACGCACCGACTCAGGGAGCTTGTCACAGTCGAACGTGACGAAGAGTGTAGGGGTGGGTCTCGAGGCCCCTCCCTGTTTTCTCCTCACACGTTCGACCTTGACCGCCCCATGGTCGGCCAGCTCTAGGGTGATGTCCTCAATGGAGTAGTCAACGAGTTCCCTCGCATAAACTACTCCTTTCACAAAGTTCATGGTAGAGTGCGGCGTCACACTCACCGGGGTGCCATGAAGTGTCCGAAGAGCACTTATCTTGGCCGCCTCGGCGGGATTCGCCAGAAGGCTCCCGTCCGAGAAACGGGTTACCTTCGGCTCTCTACCAATTGCACTAGCTAATCCTCTCCTCTGATGGATCATGTTGCCCTTGGACAACATGGTGCCATCAGTGGAGCGAATAACGAGGAAGCGTTTGAAGCCAGCGGGCTCGAAAACGCCAGGTAACCTCTGAATCAGGGGCCCCGATGTCATCGAGGCTCCGCCCTGTGCATTCTTGGTCTTAGTCGTAGTCATGGGCTCCGCACACGAGGGGGTAGAGGGGCCGGATGTGCCGATCTTGGCTTGGTCGCCTACCAAAGTGGCAGCAGACCCATCCGTCCCCGCAGCCCCCGCGGATGGAGAGGAGCCCCGAGTCTTCTTCGTCTTTTTCTTTTTAGGAGAGGAGGGCGGGGAATGAACCCGCTTTTCACCTCCGCCGGCAGAAGTCCCCAGGCCAGATGGACCAGCCTCAGCCAGGTCCCTCTCCGAAATGGAGAAGGTCCTGGTTGTCGTAGGGGCACCTGTCGGAGGAGATCCCTCCCCTCCTTCTACTGCCTCGGAGCCCTCAGCCATTTGAGGAGGACCTTGCATAGGGGCGGATTCGGGTTCGGTGCTTGGCGCCGAGCCCGAATTCCCCCCCATGGAAGGCCCTACCGTCTGGGGCTGGGTCTCCTCAAGGACCATGTCTATCACAGGAGGGGCCTCCAGTTGGCCATCCCCTCCCAGGACATCGCAGGTCCCCTTGGCAGTATTGTCACTAGTCAGGTGGTGTGGGGAGGCACAGGCCTTGACCCCAGCAAGGTTCAAAATTCTTGCCAGCAGGTCTTTTGAGGGAAGCGACCGAAGGGGCCTGGCTTCCCTCTCCCCCCTAAGGGGGTTTGCCCTACCCAGCCGCTTGCACGAGGGGCGGTCGGCAATGGGCTGCCTGCTGGCTTTCTTGGCAGTCCCCTTAGAAAGCAAAGGAGGGACTGCCGCTGGAGATAGGGAGGTGCCCGAAAGCACCTCCAGAGAAGGGGGTGAGGGGGAGTCCCCTACACCCGTAGGCGTAGGAGAGGAGTAAGCCTCCTCTCCGGTTAAAGAATTATGGAGGGTCCTTTGCGCAAGCACAAGGGGGGGGACCTCCATTTTCTCGGTGGAGCTGCCCGAGGGCGGCTCCGTAGATGTTTTTGGGGAAGTTGGGGGTTGGGGTTTTTGTTTTTTTTCATACATGGGCATGGTGACCCTCTTTTGATTACGGGACGCAATAGCTCATCACCCCTCGCAGTTGCCCGCACTGCGAGAGGTGCTTACAAGCCCGGCAGAGCCAGGCGCCGCCATTCGGGACCACCCCTCCCGCCTGGTGGCCTGGCAGTCCTTCGGCATGGCGGCTCCACCTTGGACATGGCGTAAAAAATATAGGTTGTGAAGAGGAGAGGAAAAGGGATGTGAGGAAGATGTGGGTGGGGATGAAGCAGGTTGTTAAAAAAAACCCATCCCGAACCGGAGCTGAGGGGTTAGGGAACAATGTCCCCTCCCCCCCTCAGCCCCGATCCGGGGTGGTTGGCTTGAGAAGAAGGTCAGCATTCTACCCTGTGAAATTAGAGGCTGACCAGAGAAAGTTGTGGGAGAGGTTGTATGAAAAGCGACGAGGTAGGGGAGAAATCGGGCTATCTGAAGGAAGGAAGAGAGGCTAAGCTGGGGCCGGACGGAGCGCTGGATCCCGTCAGCACGGCGGCCAGGATGGCAAATCGCCGCGCCCCTTACGGGGGAGGCTGACCAGAGAAAGTTGTGGGAGAGGTTGTGTGAAAAGAGAGGAAACAAGTGTTTTGAAGGAAGGAAGAGAGGCTAAGCTGGGGCCGGACGGGGTGCTGAGTCCTGTCAGCATATAGTAAAGGCAACTTTAAGTAAAACGCAAGGGACCGTCATCGAAAAAGTTTAATAGCAGGATCACGCAAAATAGTGTAGTAATAATTATAAAGAATTCAATACACGCATTTATATGGTACTGTAATTTACAGAGGTCGTGCAAAGGGATATATATAATTGATGATTTAAATCTAAATTTACCAAGGTACAAGTTTAAAATTTTCAGATAACTGAAAACCTTAAAGTAAATAAAATGGGTTTAACATGTAAGGTGATTTTCACAATGGTTGAATTTTAGGGACAACTCAATCATTCTATGATGTTTTTCCACTGCGTTAATTTCAAACACTTAAAGTGTAACAAAATTCAAGGCATTAGAGCGAAAACATAATCCTAGAGATTTATTTCCACTAGCATTAACTAGATTCCTTTTAAAAATGTTCCAAAATATAAAATAATATAAATTAAAAATGAATAAATTTCCAGTCTATGAAAAAGGATTAATTTAAGAAACTTATAATCGAATTGGAGTAACCATATATTCCAACATTGCGGTATTGCACGGTTAAAGATAGTAACGAAACATTTTCTCTATAAACAATAAAAAAAACAACATATAAACCTAATGCGATGTATTTGAGAGAACGGTTGGAAAGGCAAATATGAAGCGTTCTGGGTCATGGAATAAATTTTCATTCCCCTCGGAAATAAGTTGTAAAAAATGTCCTAATATACATCTGATTTCTCACTCTAGCTTTTAGAGAAAGGGATTATTTCAGTAATGAGATAAAAAAAAGAAGAAGAATGGTTATGAAAAAAGGTCAGTTGAAAGTTGGTTATGTTTGCGCATAACAATTACAAATAAAGCAAAATATTAAATTTTTGTAATAACATCCAAAGAGCCGCATAAATTACCATTTTTCAGAGCTTTAGTTCCAAAAAGCAATTTCAGTCTTTCAATTGTCTATTTAGATAACAGCCAGCCCATACAAAATGTATTAATTGCACAATCAAATTGGTGGAAATTATTAGAGCTATTTTTCTGTGAACATTTTAAAAGCACATTAAAATAAATCAAATTCATGTTTTTGCTTCTCAACTTATTCTACAAGTATATTTTAGAACTTGCTATTTTTTTTAACTACAAAGCTAACCAAGCAGTCAACAAGAATTAAGCGAGGTATAAATTTGAGGAAAATTAAAAACATGAATTTAATTTATATTATAAAAGGTTAAACCTATATTCTACGTATACTTACGTGCTTACTTCAAGACAAATAAACACTTAAGCTAAATTATATAGAATCGTGAAGGCATACAACAATTATATTTTCATCTAATCTATCAGCTTCTAACTCATCCTTAAAGCAAAAATGAGAACTTTTAATATAATCTTACATTTTTGCAGCAAATCCTATGTTCAAAGACTAATGGACGACACAACACGGTCGAATGGATTTGGGCGGACTTGAAACCGGACGCTAAGCTATTAACCTTAACCTAGTTGCACATGAATAAAACTTTACGGTTATTTTTCGCTAATCTGAAAGGACCTAGTTTTCATTGAATGGAAACTCAGACGTGGAGAACAAATTGAAATAACATAGTTGAACAATAAATGCAAAACACTAACAAATTTTAATACCAAACATTATTAACAAGGAAATAATTTTGGATCAGAATAAAAGCAATTTTATTAGGGGTTAATAACGAATAAAAGAATGCTCATATACCTATTTTGTGAATGTTAGGAAAAAATCCAAAACATATTTTAAAGGGAGGAACTGAGAAATTATTTTTCCAGCTGAAATGTTTTCCAACATGATTTAGATCTTGTAAACCTTGTAAATCTCATGTTGATTTTAATTAAACAATCTTACATTAATTTTACAACAATTAGAAAAGAACTAAACTTGATTTCTCCCAAATTATTATTATCTGAGCAGAGTAAGCTTGAAGACAAAAACTAAGCATAAGCATTCAATAAAACGGCGAGGTAAGCATATAAACGCATTTGTTCCTTACGAGCTAATCCTTTTTCTTATAATAATTTCTTTAAAAATAATTTGCTATTCTCAAAAATCGTACTTCTTCAGCTTGAAAGGGCGCACAACGTAAAGGTTAGGCAATAGATGGCGCAGTCATATTTCAATCAAGATATCAAACAAGTCATTTGGAAACAATTTGGAATACTTTTAATGGGATTAAAGCAGAAATATTAGACTCATTGTCCAATTTCTAAACCACCATGATTTTTGTAAATGTAAAGACAAATTGGAGGCGGGTTTGCCAAAGTAAATAATTTGTCCATTAATAATAGCCTCATTTTTATCGTTTGACGAATAAAATAACATTATTAATTATGCATTTAAGATGCTCTCATATAAGTGTAAAAAAAAACCTGCAATGTATTACAGTTAAAAGATGAAATCCAGAAAATAGTGGATGAAAAAAAGATTTACTGTGGGCCCAATGGTCGCGTTGGCGATTAACACCATGGGGAGATAAGAGATCAAATATAATTTTATCAATGGAAAAAAAGACACAGGTTAAAAGGCCGCAAGGTAAAACAAGAAACACTTGAACCTACGATGTGGCTAAGAGAAGAGAAAAAAGTTTGGCAATTGAAAAACATGGCGCGGTCAGTTGAGAATCAATTGACGGATACAAAAATTATCAGCAAAGCGAAACCATGGTTGATGAGTTAAAAAAAAAAGCGAGATATTGTTCGAGTTATGGAGGGAGTGTGGAGTCAAACCATATTTTGTTTCTATATTTGTACCATAAGCACCAGCATGTACCAAATACACACTTTTTGTTCTACGTAATGAATTTGGGGTATTTTTTATAAAGAATTTTAGTTTTTAGTCTCAATCCTCCAATGCTCGAACAAGCATTTAGCCGCAGGAGGGAAAATAAGTGTAATATGGGCACATACAAAGATAAAACATACACGCAATCTCACACACATGAGGAGAAGAAATGGAAAGTGGGCATTGGATAAATACTGTAGTTTGAGTAAGACGAGAAGCTCGTTTTAAGGATAAGAGACGGAGAAATAAGGCAATCAACGATCAATCGTTGAAAAAAAGGCGAATTGCAACAACAAAGAAGACAGCAAGGGATGCCATCCACTACTTAAAGGAGGCAATTGCTTGGTTTTTATATGGGCTAAAGCAACACCATTAAATTCCAATGATTCTAAAAATGAGTTGGGCAGGTGTGGTCCCCATATGGTGCTATAGCACCTAAGATATCGCTGGTAAGGGCATCTTTAGCAATAATTGGATATGGTTGTTTCTATAAAACCAAATCTATTAGTTTCTATAGTTGAAGAATGGTTTTAAAATTCAACATGAACACAATGGTGTGATCCACGGAATTAACAACGAGCAAAGAAAGCTCCTCTAAAAATATCTGACTACGATTTTGTACTAGAAATGGACCTTAAAAATTCTGCACAGTAATTCAACTGCAAAAAGGCAACACTTAAACATAAATGAGGAGTAGTGCTGTCAGGGTATAAGAGTTCAATACAATTTTAACACAGCTTCAGCCTTGCTGGGGTTATGGCTGATGCAAAAATAAACGTAAGCATCTACAAGGTTGGGATGGGTGGGGGTGAAGCACATGTGTGCAAAGGAGAGAGGATACAGAAAAACAACAAATTAATATAATTATTTTCACTCAATATTGAGCTTTCAGATGACAAGGAAGACAGTTTACAGAGATTTTTTTTTTCTAAAAATATATATTATATAATTCTTTACTTAAGAGATAGGTTTTGGAAGTGACTGGCTTTCATCATCATCCAAGAAATCCCAAATTTTATTCACTTAAGGAAATTTTCATCCTAGTTCCTTCCTCCAAAGCCTTTTTGTTCAACAGATAACCCTCTCACCTCAAATTAAGAATTTTGCGACCCACCTGATTAGTATCACCCATCTGCTCCATTGGTGTTCTTTTCAATAATCTTATTTTTAATATTTAATCTTAATTTGGCTAACCACAGATAACCCATCTGCTACTTTTCCTCATTTAAAAAATAATGGCTGTTATATAAAGTCGAGCACAATAGCCTCTTTTCTTGGAAGCCAGTCCCTTGTGAAACATGTCTACTAAGTAAAGAATTATATATTATTTTATACAAAAAAAACTATGTAAACTGTCTTTCATCTCACCAACTCAAAAAGAAAGGGAAAGACTGCGCCTAGACTGAAGACTGATATCTAAGTGTTTTGACAGGGGTTCATTTGTCAACACAGAACCAACACTCCTTGTGGTCCAATGTTAACAGAAGAAGTATAGAAGGGACAAAATAGGAATTTCGATGACAAATGAAAAGGCAAGAGTACCAACCTCCTTTCCCCACAAAATACTTATGGTCTTTGGAGTGGCTAAAATTGGAACAAAGTTTAGCTAACTTAGCTCTTAAAAATTAGGCGCATGATTGGGTACAGTTGAAGGGGTCAGCTACAAACTTCCCTAGGATACCATTGTTACACAAATCGTTGCTGGGACATTCAAAGCAAAATGAGTCCTTCGAAACGTCTCTATGCTATGGACACTTAATTCTTGAACCCTTAAATGTTTAATTGCTCCTAAAACTACTCAATTTAAAACCCTTAAATGTTCAATTGCTCCTAAAACTACTAAATTTAAAACCTAAGCACGTTTAGCTAAAGCACATAATGTCGGTGTTATCGTAACGTCCCATTGAGACCACAGGATACTAACTTGTACCATAAAAGGGACTTGTGTTATGTAACAAAATAAATCTTTAAAACTAATGGTACAAACATCGATTCGTGGTTCATATAAACCACTTTCACCCAAAGCACCCGGCAGAGAAACGAACAAACAGGTTAGAAAAAGGAACAATAATGACATAAATGAAACTCAATTTTAAACAGCTATAATCAATAAATTAACCTGTGCAGCTATAATAGTCAAAAGTATTTAGTAATTTTTTTTTATGTTCATTTGTATATTTCTGGCAATACTAATTCAAAAACAAATAAAACAATCATTAGAGCTAAAAACTGCAAGATGAAAAAGCATAAAGGCGAGATGTCTTAGAAACTACCTGCTTATCTTTATATCCATTAAGACTTATCACCTAGTAAATAAGTGTTAATTTTACCAACCAAAACTCGACGAAAGTTCAGTTCACCTCACTTTTAACTCAATAAGCGAGAGCAGAAATTTTTTTAAGCTTTTTGAGATATATCAAGACATGAAATAATAATTCGCTTATTACTTGTGCTTCAACAAACGAACTCTCATCGAGAATATTGGTAAACTGCACATCCATATTGTTAATAGTAACTTAAGAGAATATTGATGAAAATTGTACTAAAACTCTTACACAGGTTGGTTCATTTAAACTTAAAAAGATGGAAAAATTTGAAAGAAATATCCCTGTTAGCCCTTTTTTTTCTGTATATAAACTGCAAAGAGGCACATAAGTAAGGTGTTTTTAAATACAACTTTTTGCTAGCTAAACCATAACGCAAAATAAACTTGTTTCTTATTTTAACAAACTTATGGCAGCTACAAGAAAGCTAAATATAAAATACTAAAATGCTTATTATAAAATAAAAACAACTTACTATTGTAATATATAAATACGCAAGCTTACATATGTAAAACTTAGAAAAATAATCACTATAAACTTTCAGAATTGAGTCCTTAATAGAACAAATATTTAGTTGAAGTCAAACTTGGTCAAATCTTAACGGGTTATCTTTTTCATTTGGGCGGGGCGGAGTATAGGGAGCTAAAGCGCTCCAATCCAGCCACAGTTTTTTTTATTCAATTTACTTCCTTAGCAAATGAGCATAATATGGCAACAGCATTAGAGCATATCAGAGACAAAGCCAATGCATCTTCTATTAGGTAAATATGGAAGAATGGTAAATTTATAATTAAACAAACGATTATGGCCTGAAAAAAAAAACAACCCAAACCCAGCATTTGATGACCTTTTAGGAAAAAAAATAGGTGGCAAAAGGAGGATGATAGAAAGTAAAGAAGAAAAAGGTATATGAAAGGACATCATACCAGTCCTCAAAATGGACAGAGGAAATAAAAACATCACAAAGATCTGCAAGAGAGAAGGACAGTACCCTTCAAGAGAAGGAAGAGATGCGGTCACTGGGAGCACCCATTTGTGTCAGAACCTTATCCAGCCATTGCAGAGGACCATGAAGGTGAATCTCGATCCAGCAAGGAGTAGATGTCACATCCTGGCGGTGATACTCGGCACCCCAGCCTTTGACAAATGACATCCTGGAGAGGAAATAATACTTTACTTACTTTACCTATGGTGGAGAAGGGGAAAATATACCACCAGTCTGAAGACAGCTGAGTGTAATAGAACATACTAAACCCAACCTAAACCATAAACATTTAGTTTTTTAATGTAGTAGAAAGTTTCAGCTGGCGGCAGCCTACGGAGGAAATAGCCACGTAATGCACAAATATAAGCCTATTTTTAGACTAAAATAAAATAGATGAGGCCCTATGAGAAAGCACCAGTTTCTCAGGTACTGACCTTAGGGGTGACAGTTACTAACGCCCCTCCCTTATATGAAAGGGGTCCAGAAGGACATAGGTCCCTCCAAATGTCAACTTTACTATGGCTGCCCATAAGATTCTCAGGTGCACCAGGATGGGCGGGTGCACCAGGATGGGCGGGTGCACCAGGATGGGCGGGTGCGCCACTCCTGCCAATGCCAGTTGTGGAGTAGGACATACAAAAAATCAGGGAAGGCACCCATCCGGCAGTAAATGTTGGGACCAATGAGCTGAAGGATATTAATAATAACACAGGGGAGCAATTTTAATCACATTTTCTGGTGACTTAGATTTATCTGCCAATTTTAATTCATTTTTTCATGCTGATTTCGAATATATAATCCATTTTTACCTACATGCTATAGTTATTCTGTAATTTCTATTTTCTCGTTTCCCCCAAAACTGCCCTCCGAACAGACAGAGAGGGTGCTTGTAGAAAGCAAATACTTCACAGTACATAGTAGTAAGATAGTAATAAGTGTTATTGTGCAAAATATTGACATTGTTTCTTTTTTCAGGTCTCATGTTAGAGTGATGGCTTCGTCAAGACGAAATTACGTTAATGATCCAGACACCTTCTGCTACATATGTAGTTGTTACATGCTAGTTCGTCAAAGGCGTAATATATCAAATTTGGAGATCAAGATAAGAAGTGGGCCCCACATGCTGTTTGCCATAGTTGTGTGGAACATCTTCGTGAGTGGACGAAAGGAAGGAGAAATGGTCTTCCTTTTGGAATCCCCATGGTGTGGCGAGAGCCACACCATGGGGATACTAAAGGGATTGACAAGAAAAATCGGCACAAGATCGACTATCCCAACATTCCCTCGGCGATCCGGCCAGTACCTCATTCTGAGTGTTTACCAGTTCCGATTTTCAGTGGATATGCTTCATCCGAGGCTGAAGGAGACGCTGAAGAGTACACCTGGCAACCGTAGTCCAGCAGGGATTAGACCAGTGCCGAATAAAGTGACCAAAAGGTGCGCCTATCACCACCCCAAATGGTGTGGGATAAAACCTTAAGCAAATCCATAGCCTTCGAATAGGACGCCCTCAAGCGACGCAAATGGGGTACCCAAGTGAGCTTGCTATCAAGCGTTAAACCCAAGAACTTAAAAACGGGGACATATTCAATCGCCGTGCCATCCAAGAAGATGGGAGGGGGACCAAGGACACTACGACCCAGATAAAAATGCACGACCCGACACGGCATCAATTGCAAGCTGTAATCGACGGGCAGCAGAAGGCAAGCGGGAAGATGAACAAAACAATGCCAAGTCATCCACGAAGAAGGAAGCCAAAACCCCCTCCGGAAGAGTGGACACCAGACTATTAATGGCCTCCTCTTGAATCCGCAAGCCTGAGAAAGCATCCCCAATACGGACCTTAAAATTACGGGACGATAAAAATTCTTGAATAAAACCAGTAAAAAGCCCCTCATACCTCGATCATATAACTGACGTAAAACACCATATCTCCAGGTGGTATCGTAGGAATTCTGAAAGTCGAAGAACACCGCTAACACCTGATGCCTGGAGGAGAAAGGCCCGTAAAACAGCGTCTTCCAAACGAATGAGGTCGTCAAGAGTACTACGACCGCTGCGAAAACCGCACTGAAATGGAGAGAGGAGCGAGTTGGACTCCAAAAACCAAGTGAGGTGAACTTGGACCATCTTCTCGAACAACTTACTGAGGCAGCTCGTAAGAGCAATCGGGCGATAGTGACTGGGGTCCAAACCGTCCCTACCAGGCTTGAGAAAAGGTAGAACAACCCTCACACGCCAGGAGGACGGATAGATTCTTTTGACCCAAAGCAGGTTGTAGAGGTCAACCAAAAATAACTCCGAGTGGGGATGGAGACAATGGAGAAAGTCGTAGTGGATGCAATCATCATCGGGAGAGGTGGAGCCACAGTGAGACATTTTTTTTTTTAAGAGCTCATCTGGCGACTGCCTCACAGTGAGACAAAGCACTCCGCAGCTCATAGACGGAAAATAGAGCATTATAAGAGTGAGTGGCGCACGTGGTAAAATCTAAAAGACGAGTCTCTATGGCGACCTTAAGATCGAGAAACCGTCGAGGATAGCTACCAGCGCTATTCACCGAAGCAAAATGGTCAGCCAGAGCTTCGCTGACCAACCGGCCATCGGACACAAGCGAGCCTCTGATGTCCAGAGTGGGGATGGCATGACCAGCGTAGCAACCGCGGATTTTATTGACCCGCTTCCAAACCCGAGTCAGTGGTGTGGACGAAGAAATGGAAGATACGTACCGGCGCCAAGACTCCCGACGGGCACGACGGAGGGTCCTTTGGCGGATGACACGAGTCCGGTTCCGATCGACCCTATTCGAGACGGTCGGGTTCCGCCTATAACGGGAATGGGACAACTGATAGGCAGAAATAGCCGACGCGCAATCCTTCGACCACCAAGGGACGGTGGAGCGCCCCGCAACACGGCACCTTCGCGGAACAGCGCTCAGCAACCTCTAAAATATGAGACCGCTGAATCTACGGTATCGAAGGAAAGCCGGGATGCATCAATAAAGGAAGCCTCCCGGAACCCAACGCAATTTGCTCGCTGCAGATCCCAACGAGGAGGGAGGGAAAGGCACGGGCTAGAAAGGGCGGCCGACAGACTATCGGGAAGTGATCATTCCCGGAAAGGTCGTCCCGAATCGACCACCGGAAGTCGAGGAAACAATCGGGCGAACATATTTTTTTTTTTTTTTTAATTAAGGGGCTATCTGGCGACTGCCGACTAAGGCATAAGTTGCCGTAAACAAACAGCCTAATTTAGGCTACTTTAAAAAATTAAACAGAAAACAATAAAAAGGAATAACAATAACAATAACAATAACAAAGCAATAACAAAACAATTACAAAAACAACAACAACAATTAAATCGAGTTAAATAAAAGGGAGAAGGCCGGCCTCCCCCAAAAAGTCAATAAGTCCACCAGTCAAAGTACACGCACTCATCCCGAGAACAAGGGACAGGCGGTAGCGACCCCGCCCATCCCGGTACCGGGACAGGTGTCGTGCGCGAAGATCACCCAGACTGGGACATTCGACAAGAATGTGCCGAACAGTCTGGGGGACAACGCAGTCGTTGCAATAGGGCGCAGGCGAGCGCTCCATCAGATAGCGATGCGTCACACGAGTGTGTCCGATTCGGAGACGACAGAAAGCAACCTGAAGCCGCCGCGGCATTGGGGGATAGGTCCATGGGAACAGTCGCGGCGCAATGGCACGCAACTTTAAGTTCCCTTCGACCGTCTCCCATCTTCTTTGCCAAGCAGTCCGAAGAGCTGCCCGTATTCCTGCCATGTAGTCGGTGTGAGGAAGAGCGAAACGCTGGTCCGGTCGCAGAGTCCTCGCGGACTCTTTGGCGCCCTCATCGGCGCGCTCATTCCCCGCAATTCCTACATGTCCAGGAACCCAGCAGAAGATAATCTCGACATCTGCCCGGCTCGCCAAAACCGTGGCGTCACGGATATCGCGAACCAGGGGATGCGGAGATTCCAATGCCCCGAGAGCACTCAGGGCGCTTTGTGAGTCGCTATAGATCACAATCCGGCGGGCGAACATAAGGACAAGTCTACAGCACTAAACGAATCCGTTTGAACATGGTAAGAGGTAAAGTCGCCGGAATTTAGAAGACAAAGGGAATACGATAATAAGAGGGACTCAACCACTCCGCCCCGGGAATTACGGGCAGTATCACCCCAAGATGGGTGGCGAACATTAAAATCATCAAGTAATAAAAACGGGGTAGGTAACTGACCTATGAGCTCTAAAAGGTCAGACCGACTCAAACTAAAATCCGGGGGGATGTACACAGAACAAACAGTTAAAGGCTTGGAAATAAAAACCCTCGCAGCAACAGCCTGCAAGGTAGTACGGAGGGGAAGTGGCGCAAAGAATAGCGAAGAGGAAATTAAAAGCGAAGCACCACCATGGGACACGCCCCCGGCCGGGGAGATGGAAGTAAACACCCGGAAGTGCCGGGAAGGGGTGAGCCACAAGCTTATTTTCTTGCAAAATGTCCACTGAGGGCCGAATGCTAGAAAGCAAGAGCTGGAGTTCCTCCCACTTGGGAAGAACCCCTTGACAATTCCACTGTAGAATGACAGACATTACTGTCGTCTCGACACCAACGTCGGGGTTCTACTGACGGAGACCGTCGAAGGTTCCCGACTACTAGGAGGCCCAGAAGGGGCAAGTGACAAATTGCGATGAGCCGGGGACGCACCCGACACGGACTTGGCAGCGTGAACGGCAGAAGGTAACAGCTGAGAATCATTTAATATTATTTTTCTTTTTAAAGAGCTCATCTGGCGACTGACTAGTACTGCCTAGTACTAGGCTACTTTAAAATCTAATGCAATAACACAAAAAAACAAGAACCTAAACAACAACAGAAATTTTAAAAAGGCAAAGGAAACGAGTATAAGCAAGGTCCTGCGTCGGGGGAAGGTCCCCCCGGCGCAGGAGCGTGAAACCTATAAGGGAAAAAACCCAACAAAACAAAACAAAAAAACATGGTTAAATAATAGGGATAAGGCCGGCCTCCCCCCAAAAGTCAACAAGTCCACCAGTCAATGTGCACGCACTCGTCCCAAGTACAGGAGACGGGCGGTAGCGAATCCGCCCATCCCGGTACCGGGACAGGTAACGTGCGAGGAAGATCACCCAGACTGGGACATTCGACAAGAATGTGCCGAACAGTCTGGGGGACGACGCAGTCGTCACAATACGGCACAGGCGAGCGCTCCATCAAATAGCGATGCGTCACACGAGTGTGTCCGATTCGGAGACGACAGAAAGCGACATGAAGCCGTCGCGGCATTGTGGATAGGTGAATGGAAACAGGCGCGGCGCAATGGCACGCAACTTTAAGTCCCCTTCGACCGTTTCCCATCTTCTTTGCCAGGCAGTCTGAAGAGCTGCCCGTATTCATGCCATGTAGTCGGTGTGAGGAAGAGCGAAACGCTGGTCCGGTCACAGAGTCCTCGCGGACTCTTTGGGGCCCTCATTCCCCGTAATTCCAAAATGTCCAGGAACCCAGCAAGAGGGAATCTCGACATCCGCTCGGCTCACCAAAACCGTGACGTCACGGATATCGCGAACCAGGGGATTCGGAGATTCCAATGCCCCGAGAGCACTCAGGGCGCTTTGTAAGGCGAAAATAGATCACAATCCGGTCTCCAAACCAGGCGCGTCGCGTAATCTCCTGTACCGAGTGGTGTATTGCCACCAGTTCGGCCGTGAAGACAGACGCAGCACCTGGCAGAGCCCCGCTGACTTCAAACAAAGGGAAAACGGCGTGGAAGCCGCCACCCTCTTGGGACTTGGAGCCGTCCGTATACACTGGCACGGTTCCAGCGTGACACGAGGTGTGCTCCAAGGCTTATGGTATGACTGGCGTCTCTCGGCGGCATAGGCACCGTCGAGATCAGCTGCGGATGCAGTGAAAGCTGTTGGCGACTGAGGGAGGCGCCGGGCTCGTGCGTACAGGTGAGTGATGGACGTGGCATCTCTCCAGCATCGACCAACAGGCTCTCAATGAGGGGTAGTGCGGAAGGCACCGGTCGCAAGGCGAAGGCCGGTGTGGTGGATCGAATCCACCTTCCGCAATAAACGCTCGGCTACGGATGCATAAAACTCGCATCCGTAGTCGAACTTCGAACGAACAAAGGATAAAAAAAAAGTAAGGCAGTAGCCCTATCAACACCCCAAGCGCTGAACGTCACGGAACGGAGAATCCATGGCGCGGGTACAAGAAACCCTAAGGCTGCGAATATGAACCTCCCAAGAGAGGCTTCGGACAAATACAAGACCAAGGAAATGGTGTGATTCAACCACTTCCAGGCGTACCTCATTAAGAAAAAAGTCTGGGTCTGGATGGAGCCGTGGATGGCGGCAGAAATGCACCACCTTAGTCTCGGCCAAGGAAAACCGAAACCTGTGCGCTTCGGCATAGCGAGAGACGCGGTTCAATGCCTGTTGGAGTCGACGCTCCAGAGTTGGCATCTGGGCCACGCCAAAAGAGATCGAAAGGTCGTCCACGTAGAGCGTAGCGAGAACATCTTCCGGCAGCACCGAGGTGATGCCGTTGATGCTCAGGGCAAAGAGTGTGACACTGAGGACACTTCCCTGCTCCTTTGGGCCGGAGAGGGCTTCCCCAACCCGTACGCGGAATCGACGATCTCGCAAAAATTCAGATATAAACATTGGGAGGCGTTCCCTCGCCCCTATCGTGTGGAGAGTCTCCAGGATACCGTATCGCCATGCGGTATCATAGGACTTATCCAGATCGAAAAACACCGTGGCGTAGTGCTGTCTACGAAGGAAGGACTCGCAGACGGCATTTTCCGGTCGGAGCAGAGCATCCGACGTGGAGTGGAACTTGCGGAAGCCGCACTGTGCAGAAGACAGATGGCCTCCGCTGTCCAGAAAAAGGCTAATCTAACATTTACCAATTTCTCCATCAACTTGCACACGCAAGAGGTTAGAGAGATTGGGCGGAAACCGGTCGGAGTAGAGTGATCTCTCCCCGGATTGCGAAAGGCGAGCACAGTAGCGATTCGCCAGGAATCTGGGAGGAGACCCTCCACCCAGCTCCTGTTGAACAAATCTAACAGAAAGGCTATGCCTCGCTCACCCAAGTGTCGAAGCATGGTGTATGGGACATCGTACGGGACATCGTCCGAATCATGGGCGGTGTCCGCGGACGAAGCAAGAGCGGAGCGCAACTCACTCACAGTAAACCTGTCGTTGAAAGGTTCTCCGCCTCTAGAGGTAAAGTCCAGCCGGCGGCCTTCCGCGACATCACGACGTGCATTGAATGCTGGCGGAGCAGCATCACGGCTAGAGAATGCGGAAAAAGCAGTCGCGAAGGATTCCGCCACGGACGCGGGGTCCGAGATTGCCTTCCCATTCTCCTGGAGAAGGGAGGGGGGTCCTGAGAGAACTTGCCCCGAATCCTTTTGACTCGCTTCCACACCTCTGCTAAAGGGGTCTTCCCGTTAATTGAAGAAACGTATGCCACCAAGAAGAGCGGCGGGCATGCTTCGAAATATACCGGAACTTAGCCCTAGCCCGACGAAATTCAGCGACAGTGAAATCGTTCGGGCGGCGCTTATAGCGCATGTAGGCATAACGCTTCTGTTTGAGGGGCGTCTCACACTCGGCCGACCACCATGAGAGTGGTCGGCGTGCAGAACGGCCAGACGTTTTAGGAATAGTAGTCAGGCCCGCGGCGATGAGGTTGCCGGAGAAGAACTCAACGGCCTCATCTACCGACCTAAACTCTTCGACTGAGATAGCGAATTCAGTCATTTCCTGAAATGCAGGCCACTGCGCCCGCGCCAAGCACCACCGAGGTGGGCTCTCAGGCGGTAGTTGCCCTGAAAATGATATTTGAATGGGAAAGTGATCACTACCATGGAGGTCATCGACCACCCCCCAATCAAAATCAGGCTGTGCATCCGAAGAGCGCAAACATAGGTCAAGGCAGAAAAATGAAGCGGTTCTCTGATAGTGATGCGTAAACTCATCCACGTTTAGGACACCCATCTCAAGCTCTTCGATCAGATCGGCAAGGACTTATCCCCTGAGTTTATTGAGTAATCTCCCCAGAGAGGATGCCTGCCATTCAGATCTCCAAGCAAGAGAAAGGGCCTCGGCAACCGTGCCACGATGCGGCGAAAGCCCCCCGCGTCGAAGTCAGCTGACGGTGGAATGTACGCAGAAATCAGAGTATACCTCCTATCCAGGTGCAGCTGCACAGCCACTGCCTGAAAGGAGGTATCTAAAGAGAAAGGAAGAACGGAGGCATCATGCCGGGTGTAAACCGCGCATCCCCCAGCCCGGCCATCCTGTGGTGGTGGGGTCGCAACTCTTATACCCCGGGAGGGCGGGCAGGGGGCACGCGCCTAGAATGGTCTCCTGCATAAAGATAGCCAACGGGGAGCGGGACGAGACGAGCCTCCGCAGCTCCTCCCAGTTGGCCCGGAGTCCACGGCATGTCCATTGAAGGAATATGCCCTCCAGGCCTAGCACGGAGGAGACGCGGGGGCCCTCCTCGAACAGAAGACCCTTACGGGAATGGCCGTACGCTTCCGGAGGCAGGGGCCTCGGGCGCTGTTGGCCGGACAAAGCGCTGTCGCCTTAGAGGATATATTGGTGGAGGTTGGGCTCACCATGCGAGTCTTTTCCTTCCTCCGCCTCGAAACCTAAACCTTAAGCGGGCGTTGCGGCTTCGGAGGCGGGGGGCCCTCTTTTCGAGGAACCACCGTCTCCGAGCCACTCGGTCCACCACTAGGCGTGGGCGAAGGAGCCGATGCTCCTTTGTTGCTGTCCTCCTTTCGGGGGACAGCTTTAGGAACCCCGGAAGATGGCCTGGCGACCAACTTCAGGGGTGTTGTCTCCTGTGAGTCTAATGACTCTGTGGAGGCGCGTGGCAGTTTCGCCTTACGGGAAACGGTCACGCTGGGGAAAGGGGGGGGAGCCCTGGTTTTAGCCAGGGCTGGGTGTGAGGCTTTTTTTGCCGCCAGCTTTACCAGGGGAGCGCCCGGGTTGAGTAGAACCCACAGAAGGGCTCCAAATGGGCGCGGATACAACCGTGCTCGTTGGCCTGGATGGGCCAGGAGCAGAGGGTGCCTTTGTAACTATTGAGGCATAAGACGTCCTAGGCAGAGTCGGGCGCCAGGACCAAGTCCTTAGCCTCGCGGAATGAGAGTCGATCCTGGGCCTGAACGGCCAGGATTTCTTTCTCAAGGAGATATGCACCACATTGATTCGAAGAAGCGGGGTGCGGCTCTCCGCAATTGCCACACTTGGCCACACACCATTTAGACTTATCGTGTGCGGCCTTGGAGCAATTTACACAGACGACGACGGGGGACCCCGACTTTGCACGTCTACAAGAACGATTTGTATGGCCGAAGCTGTGATAGTCATTGCACGGCCGCAGTAGTGGCACGAATGCCTTCACGCGGTAGCGGTACCAACCGGCACACACCGAATCAGGGAGTAGTCAACGAGTTCCCTCGCATAAACTAATCCTTTCACAAAGTTCATGGTAGAGTGCAGCGTCACACTCACAGGGGTGCCATCAAGTGTCTGAAGATCATTTATCTTGGCCGCCTAGGAGCGATTCGCCAGAAGGCTCCCGTCCGAGAAACGGGTCACCTTCGGCTCTCTACCAATTACACTAGCTAATGCTCTCCTCTGATGGATCATGTTACCCTTGGACAACATGCTGCCATCAGTGGAGCGAATGACGAAGAAGCGTTTGAAGCCAGCGGGCTCGAAAACGCCAGGTAACCTCTGAATGAGGGACCCGATGTTATTCTTAGTCGGGGGCTCCGCACCCGGGGGGGTAGAGGGGCCGGATGTGCCAATCTTGGCTTGGTTACTTACCATAGTGGAGGCAGACCCATCCATCCCCGCAGCCCCCTCGGATGGAGAGGAAGCCCCAAGTCTTTTTAGTCTTCTTATTTTTTCTCTTTTTAGGAGAGGAGTCGGGGGAATGAACCCGCTTCTCCCATCCACCGGCAGGAGCCCCCAGGCCAGATGGACTGGCCTCAGCCAGGTCCTTCTCCGAAATGGAGAAGCTCCTGGCAGTCGTACAGGCACCGGTCGGAGAAGATCCCTCCCTTCCTTGTACTGCCTCGGAAACCCTCCCGTTTGAGGAGGACCTTGCATAGGGGCGGATTCGGGTTCGGTGCTTGGCGCAGAGCCCAGATTCCCCCCCATGGTAGGCCCAACTCTCTGAGGCTGGGTTGCCTCAAGGACCATGTCTACCTCAGGGAGGGCCTTCAGTTGGCCATCCACTGCCAGGACATCGCAGGTCCAGTTGGCAGTCACCAGTCATGTGTGGGGAGGCACAGGCCTTGACCCCAGCAAGGTTCAATATTCTTGCAAGCAGGTCTTTTAAGGGAAGCGACCGAAGGGGCCTGGCTTCTCTCTCCCCCTTAAGGATGTTTGCCCTACCGAGCCGCTTCAATGGGGAGCGGTCGCCAATGGGCTGCCTGCTGGCTTTCTTGGCAGTCCCCTTGGAAAGAAAAGGAGGGACTGCCACTGGAAACAGGGAGGTGCCCGAAAGCACCTCCAGAGAAATGGGTGAGAGGGAGTCCCCTACACCCGTAGCCTCCTCTCCGGTTAGAGAAATATGGAGGGTCCCCTGTGCAAGCACAGGATGGGGGGACCTCCATTTTTTCAGTGCTGACCAATGGCGGCTCCGTCGTTGGTACAGGGGGAATTAAGGGGATTTTTGTGATATACTCATCATTGGACATGGTGACCCTCTTTTATTATGGGATGCAATAGCACATCACCCCTCGCAGTAGCCCGCTCTACAAGGGGTGCGTATGGGCCTGGCAGAGCCAGGAGCTGCCATTTAAGGCCACCCCTCCCTCCTGGTGTACTGGTAGCCCTTCAGCAATGGCAGCTCCACCTTGCGCATGGCGTAAAATAAAGGATAGATGGTGAAGTGAGAAGGAAAAGGGATGTGAGGAAGGTATGGGTGGGGATGAAGCAAGTTGTTAAAAAAAAACCCACCCCAGACCGGAGCTCAGGGGTTAGGGAACGTTGTCCCCTCCCCACTCAGCCACGATCTGGGACGGTTGGCTGAGAAGGAGGTCAGCATCTACTCTTTGAAATTAGAGGCTGACCAGAGAAAGTTGTGGGAGAGGTTGTATGAAAAGCGAAGAAACATAAGTGTTTTGAAGGAAGAAGAGGCTAAGCTGGGGTCAAACGGGGTGCTGAGTCCTGTCAGCATGGCGGCCAGGATGGCAAATTGCCCTGCCCCTTACTGGATTGGCATTCCATGTGATGTCGCTCCAGTATAGGTGACGGGCGTTAAAATCTCCTAGTAATAAAAATGGGAAGCGCAGCTGGTCTATAAGTTCTAAAAGGTTGGGTCTTGACAATGATAAACAAGGGGGTAGGTAAATAGAGCAAACATTGAAAAGCTTGGTAAGAAAAACCCTCACGGCAACAGCTTGGAAGGTAGTATGTAGGGGGATGGGAGATACATGAAGATACCATGATTGACACCCCCCCCCCCCATGAGAGGAGCTACCAACAGGAACAATAGAGTTGAAAGTGAGGAAACCGTGTCTCGGCGGAAAGGGCTGTGTACTCGGTTTATTCTCCTGAAGACAAATAACAGTGGGGTGGAGAGTCATCAAAAGAATTTTGAGTTATTCCCACTTTGGAAGAACGCCTTGACAATTCCATTGTAAAATGGAAGATATTATGTGGGACGGTTAGATACCACTGTAGATATCTTTTTCTCTTTTGTGGCCGATATTGTGTTTGAGGTTCGTCCCAAAGAGCATGGGAGACGGAGAGCTGATTTTGAGGAGCCTGCTTTTGCAGGGAGAGAGATCCTAAAGGACGCAGTAGCTGGGGTTATTTTCGAGGGTTTTAGAGAACCGACCAAGGCCCTTGGTTACATTGGTTATCTCATGTGAGAGCGATGCTTCGACTGTATATCCTGAAAGTTTCTGATGCTGTGAGTAGATCTAGGATGAAGTGCTTCAGGCATGTTGGAACTTGAGCATGATAGTCGGTTTCGTCCAGCATCACATAAAATGTCAGAGAAGAGACGGCCAAGTGGTGAGTTTTGTGCTCAAACAAGCTGGTGGGCCTCTCTTATATCTAGACGTAGAGGGTCGCGCGAAGCGAGCACCTCCTTTTCATATAAAAATATAGAGCAGAGTTTTGACGCAGCACTGTGGGTACCTCCACAGTTGGAACATCAAGGTGTTTTGGTGCACTCTGGCCATGGCAGTCAGAGCTACAATTCACGCAGGAGCAGGAGTGCCGACAGACACGGCCAATATGTCCAAATTGATTGCAATTGAAGCAACGTCTGAGTAGTTCGACATAGGGACTTACCCGGACACGAAGGTACCCAGCTTTAATATACTGTGGGAGTTCTTGTCGTTCGAATGCTAAAATCAGTGTGGCAGTTGGGACTCTAGTGGAGCCTAATGTTTTAGTCACCCTGTGTACATGTGTGACATGTTGGGTACTAAGCTTGCTCCGAAGGCGGGTGAGGTCGTAGTCTAGCAAGCTGGCGGGCTTCTCTTATATCTAGACATAGAGAGTCGCGCAAAGCGAGCACCTCCTTTTCATATAAAAATATAGAGCAGAGTTTTGATTAAGAACTGTGGGTACCTCCGCAGTTGGAACATCAAGGTGTTTTGGTGCACTCTGGCCATAATGTCCAAATTGATTGCAATTGAAGCAAGGTCTGGGTAGTTCGACGTAGGGACTTATCGGGACAAGAAGGTACCCAGCTTTAATATACTGCGGCAGTTCTTGTTCGAATGTTAAAATCAGTGTGGCAGTTGGGACTCTAGTGGAGCCTAATGTTTTAGTCACCCTGTGTACATGTGTGACACGTTGGATACTAAGCTTGCTCCGAAGACGGGTGAGGTCGTAGTCCCTTAGTTTGTTTGAATGGATGACACCTTTGACAAAATTCAGACGCGGATGGGGCAAAACAGTTACTGGAATTTCAGCAATCGAAGATAGATTATGCACAAGGTTGTGTTGAGAGTGGGATGACACCTCGACTACCACATCACCACTACCTCTTGACCACATCCAGTGGGACTCAAAAGATTCATTGATGTCAAACACATCGACTTTTGCAAGTGGGGTGTCGGATGATGAACTCATGACAAGAAAGCGGAGATAATCTAAATCTGGGTCTACTTCGTTGAAATAGGGGTCCAACAAGCGAGGGAAGGCTGAAAGGGGAGCTAAGGAATGTTTGGCACAAGAACCCTTATGAGAAGGGGAGGTTTTAGGTTTATGCCTAGCCTTTGCAAAAAGAAAAAAACTTTGCATTCTCCCTCGGGACTCCCCACCATGGAGGCCTACAAGGGCCCAGCACTACTGCAACTCTACAATCAGTTACGTCCAATATGCCCTCTTGGAGAATGGATACGGATCCACAACACCATCTTGGCAGAAAGCTTCAGGAAAGTGCTCGATCAAATGGAGTTGCTGCCACAGTTTGTTCAATTTGGAGACAGCAAAAAATGACACAAATCTGTTTAGGCAATGGGTGGGCTGGGTCTGTGGGAAAAATCATGGCAAAATGGCATGCACAACCTAAAGGAAGGTTCTTAGTCCTACCTGTATAAAACCTATCACATTCATTTCCTGCAACCCTTACATGTCCAGGAACCCAGCAAAGCACAAACTGCATCCTCTCAACTCGTAGTAGTAAGGGCATAATGGATGATGCAAACTATAAATTACAAATTAGTCTCTAAACAAGGCATGGCAAAATCGTATGGAGCAGTGTTTTGCAACCAGCTTGGCTGTGAAGATAGTGCACATGAGCCCTGCTGGCTTCAAACATGGGGGAAGATAGCATGGAAGCCAACCCGGCCTACACTGGCACAGATCTACTATGACAAGATGTGTGTTCCAAGAAATACAAATGCAATACTCCCAGTGTGGTAGAAGTTTTGGGAGCAAGAGTCTATTGGAGTCGGTGATCCAAGGTAGGACAATGGGGTTGCTCTAAAAGAGATTGAAAAGTCAACTAAGTAGAGTATGGTAAGAACACCTTCCAGCAGCACTAATTTGATACACAGTTGATGCTCATGACAGAGTGGCAGTGAGGAAACTTCTGTGGGACATCCTCTTCCATCCCTATTGGGCTGGAGAGACATCCCTTCACCCATATGTGGGATCAACAATTTTGTAGGATTGAGAGGCATCCCCTTGCTCCATAGTATGGAGGGTCTCCATGATACCCATCACCATGGGACATCATAGGCCTGTTCCCAATAAAAAAATATTGTGATGTGCTCTTTATGATGGAAGGCCTCGCAGATAGGACTCTCAGCCAGAGAAGGAAGGAAGTAACAAGGGCTGGCCCTTGGCCTGGGGCATGGCTCATCACCTTGTTGTGCTTTGCATCCTCCAAGTCTAATAATGAATCGATGGAGGAGTGTGGCTGCTTTGTCTCCTTAAAATGGGCAAATGCATGGGAGCTACCAGACACACAGGTCTGAATAGACCAGGAGTAGGGGCCGTTTCTTAACTAGAGATGATGCATAGGCAGTGCCTGGTTCCACTGAGAGACATTCAAAAGATACTCGGTCAACAGCCTGAATTTTTTAAGCACCCCATATAGTAACTGCCATCAAGGGCCAAATTGCCATAATAAAAATTAGCCTATTTCTAGGCTACTTAAAAACTCACAAAAAGTAAAACACAGACTAAATTAAACATTAAAATAAAAAAATGAAGATAAACAAAGACAAAATAAAAAACAAAGAAAAAGCAAGAAGGAACATTCCGGCATTTGGAGTCTTGATTCCTCCCCGGGGTAGGATTATGCGACCAAAATCAAAGAGTCAAATAAAATGAAGGAGGCCAACCTCATCCAAAAAGTCAGATAGTTCAAAAGTCTGTCTGCATGCACCCATCCCAAGTACAAGGGACAAGCAGTAGTGAGCCTGCTCATCCTAGCACCGGGACAGGTAATGTGCGTGAATATCACCTAGACTGGGACATTCAACAAGAATGTGCTGAACAGTCTGGGGGACAACACACTCATCACAGTAAGTAGCAGGCAAGCGCTCCATCAAATGGCGGTGCATCCCAGAAAGCAACCTGAAGCTGTTAAGGAATTAGGGGGATGGGTAGGTCTATGGAAACAATTGTGGCGGAATGGCATGCAAGTTTAAGTTCCCTTCAGCCGTCTTCCTTCTTTTTTGGCAGGAAACTTGGAGGGATGCCCTAATTCCAACCATGTAGTGTGTGAGGAAGAGCAAAATGCTGAGCCAGTCACCCAAGACTCAATGACTCTTTGGCAGGGTAATTCCCGACAATTCCCACCTGTCTAGGAACCCAGCCAAAGATAATCTCGACATCCATCTGGCTCTTGGCAACCGTGGTATCACGGATACCATCAAGCAGATGGTGTGAAGATTCCAATAGGCTGGGAGCACTCAGGACGCTTGGTTAGTCACTAAAGATCACAATCCAGTCCCGAAATGGGCACGATGCAGTATCTCCCGAACCAAACTGTGTATTCAACCAGCTCGGCCAAACACAATACTCATGGTGCTGTGGAAGGTTTAGAGGCAGAAATATGGTGATAAATAGTCAAAGATGGTACCCACTACAGGGTGGTGTCTTTGTGTGCAACAGAGGTGACACTGGCCAGAGAGTTACACAGAGCTATCAAGCGAGTTTCTTAGCCCTAAACCCAAAGAGCTTAGGGTATGAATGGTGTCTCTCACTGACATAGGCACCGTCAAGATCAGTCGGAGATGCAGTATTTGAGGGGGTGGGGGTAGCCCATCTCTCAACTGCCTACGAAGGTAAAAGACGCAGTAATCATGCTACAACCTAATATTGGGGAAGATTAATGAACAAAAGAAAAAACAAACCATAAACCTTCCAAAAAACACAGCCCAAATTAAGCAAGCAAGCCCCCCCCCAAAAAAAAAAGAAAAAAAGGAAAAAAAAAGAAAAGAAAAAGGAAAAAGAAAAGATGAAAAAGAAAAAGGAAGAGGAAGAAGGAGGAGGAAAAAGGAAGAGGAAGGAGGAGGGAAGAGGAAGGAGGAGGGAAGAGGAAGGAGGAGGGAAGAGGAAGGAGGAGGGAAGAGGAAGGAAGAGGGAAGAGGAAGGAGGAGGGAAGAAGGAGGAAAGAAGAAAAAAAGAAAAAGAAAGAAAAAAGGGGGAAAAGGGAAAAAAACATCAGAAAAAGGGTGGGAAAGGAAAAAGAAAAGAAAAAGGGAAAAAGAAAAAAGGAAAAAAGAACAAAAAAGAAAAAAAAGACAAAGAAGAAGGCAAGGAAGAAGTAGGCAAAGAAGGAAAATGAAAATGAAGAGGAAGGGGAAGAGGAAGGGGAAGAGGAAGGGAAAGAGGAAGGGAAAGAGGAAGGGAAAGAGGAGGAAGAAGAGGAAGAAGAAGTAAAATAGAGTAAAATAAAATGGAGGAGGCCAGCCTCCTCACATTTTCTGGTGACTTAGATTTATCTGCCAATTTGAATTCATTTTCTCATGATGGCGGACAACTGCTGGACGATTAGAAGAGATCAGCCGGTGAAGACTTACAAGAGAAAAAGTTACAAACACAAATTTTTACCCGATTGAAATCAAGAAGAGGTCCTCCAGGCTGATAAATTAGCATTGAATTGATTACAGTATTTGTAATCCTAATGTGTAATTCAAGTTTCTTCTCATATGCAATGAAATGTTTGTGCAAAAAAACTTACTTTACTATAAATAACGCAAAAGGATGATTAAAAATTACTTCAGGGCATGATAATAGGCGTGATAAGATGAAAATTATTGTATAATATCAGTTATTAGTATTACGAAAAATCTGTAGCATTTAGAGAGAATCTGATTTCAGATTTGAATTCAGTACGCTCGAATTAGGTAGGAAAATGTACTTTTGTCAATTCACCAAATACATTGTTCCCCAGTGTAATCCGCAGGTCCATGTACATGAACTCGTCCCGAGTACAAGGGACAAACGGTAGCAACACCGCGCGTCTCGGTACCGGCCCAATTTGAAGTCAACAGAAGTCCCAAACGATGGTTTGGTCGCACTGTCCTTGCAGACTCTTTGGCGCCCTCATTCTCCGCAATTCCTACATGTCCAGGAAAACAGCAGAAAATAATCTCGAAATCCACCCGGCTCGTGGCGACTGTGGCGTCACGGATATCGCAAACCAGGGTGTGTCGAATTTCCAATGCCCCGAAAGCAGTCGAGGCGCTTTGTGAGTCGCTATAGGTCACAATTCGGTCTCCGAACCAGTCAAGAAGGTTCTCTCTCGTACCAGCGGGATATTGCAACCGGCTCAGCTGGGAAGACAGACAAAGCGCCTGGTAGAGCCCCGGTGACTTCCAACAGAGGGAATACGATGTGGAAACCGACCCCTTTCTGGAACTTGGAACCATTCGTATACGCTGCACCGATCCAGCGTGACACGAAGTGTGCTCCAAAAAGGCTGAACGTAATACTCCCAGCGCTGTGGAAACTTTGGGAGCAGAGGCGTGAAGACAAATAGTCAAAGGTGGTGTCCTGGGCAGAACCATGGGCACCACAGGGCCGGCCAAGAACTACACCGAGCTCTCGTAGGAACTTCCTAGCCCTAAACGCAAAGATTGGCTGTGGATGGAGTGAGAGACGTTGGCGACAGGGAGGTGCCAGACTCGCGCGTACAGGTACATAATGCATTGTACACGGCGCAGAGTGAGTGGCATCTCCCCAGCATTGACAAGTAGGTTCTTTATGGGGGATGTGCAGAAGGCACCGGTCGCAAGGCCGAGACTGGTGTGGTGGATTGAGTCCACGTTCTGCAAAACACGCTCAACTGCGGATGCATAAAACTCGCATCTGAAGTCAAGCTTGAACGAACAAAGGATCGATATAGAAGCAAGGAAGTAGCGCTATCAGCACTCCAGGTACTGAACGTCACAGAATGAAGAATGCCCATGGCGCGGGTACAAGAGACCCTAGGTCTGTGAATATGAACCTCCCAGGTGAGGCGTCGGTCGAAAATAAGACCAAGGAAACGGAGAGAATCCACCAGCTCCAGGCGAACCCCGTTTAGGAACAAGTCCGAGTCAGGGTCGAGCTGTGGCTGGCCAAGGAAAAGCGAAACTAGTGAGCTTCAGCAGAGCGAGAGATTCGGTTCAATGCCTGTTGGAATTGACGCTCCAGAGTTGGCATCTGGGCCTAACCAAGAGAGAGAAAGGTCGTCCACGTAGAGCGTAGCGAGAACATCTTCTGGCAGCACTGAAATAATGCCATTGATGCTCAGGGCAAAGAGTGTGACACTAAGATATTTCCCTGCGGAACACCCTCTTCATGCTCAATTGGGTCATAGAGGGCTCCCCCACCCGTACGCGGAATCGACGATCTTGCAAGAACTCTGAGATAAAGATTGGGAGGCGTCCCCTTCCCTTTATCATTTAGCAATTTTTGCATCAACTTGCACATCCAGGAGGATAGAGAGATTGGGTGGAAACCGACTGGGGAAGAGTGATCTCTCTCTGATTTGCGAAAAGCGAACACAGTAGCCATTCGCCACGAGTCTGGGACTCCTAACCTAAACTAACCAGATCCTGATGTACAAATCTAACAGAAAGGCCTCGTTCACATCGGTGTTGAAACATGGCACAAGGGACATCGTCTGGAGTCCACGCATAAAGTGAGAGTGGAACGCAACTCACTCAATGTAAACATGTTGAAGGGTTCTCCGCCTCTGGAGGTAAAGACCAGTCGGCGGCTTTCAATGATATCAGGACGTGCATTAAATGCTGGCGGAGAAGCATCATAGCTAGAGACTGCGTTCACGAAAGAGTCCGCCATGGACATGGGGTCTAAGATTGCGGTCCTTTTGACTTGCTTCCACACCTCTGGTAGAGGGGTCTTCCCGTTAAGTGAAGAGCGGCGGGCATTCTTCGAAATATACCAGAACCTAGATCTAGCTCAACGAAAAAGGGCAACTGCACGTACGAGGGGCGGTCAATAAGTTTTGTAATTCGGATATAAGGAAACGAGATATGAGGAAAAGTGTTTTATTATTTTTCAATATAACTACCCTCGACTTCAATGTACTTGCGCCACTTGTCCCTGAGGCTTCGAATTCCCGACAACCAGAAATCTCCCGACTGCTGTGCAATCCACTCCTGAACGGCGAGCTGGACATCTTCATCGTCCCCAAACCGGCGTCCACGCAGTACAGCCTTGAGCTGGCAGGATAAAAAGTAGTCGCTAGGGGCCAGATCTGGACTGTAGGGAAAATGGTTGAGCTCCTTGAATTCGCACTCGTGCAACTCTGGCCTTGTGGACTTTGACGACGTTGAAGTCGATTATGGGGCATGAGGTTTCGTGAAGTTTCTAGTGACCCAACGGGCAGAGACCTTGGTCATGGACAAATTGTCGTGGATAATGTTGATAACACTTCCATGTGATATTCCAAGTTCTCGCTCGATTTCTTCGACCTTCACCCGTCGATTTTCAAGGATGATCCTCTCCACACGGGCCGCATTGTCCTCGTTGGTCACGTCTGACGGGCGTCCTAGACGGGGGTCATCTTCAAGGGACTCACGCCCATGACAGAACTCCCTATTCCAGCGAGCAATGGTTGCATAGGAAGGGGCGGTGTCGGTGTACACTGCAACCATGCGTTCATGGATCTCTTTTGCATTCTTGCCTTCCTTGGTCAAAAATTTGATCACTGTCACGCTGGAAAGTTATTGCTTCAAGGAAGTTTATCTAGGAGAATTTGGCAAAAAAAATAGGTACCTACGATAAATCTTAGCTGACTCTATGGCAAGGAGTGAGTATATTAGTAAATGAATTTTCTATAAAAAAAAGAGTTAATTTAATAGAGCATTTAAAAGGAATAAGTAATTAAGGAAGATGTTGACTTTTCTCTTACACTTGATGAGTACACTTCATGTCAAAATATTAGGTACGAGAATATAAATGTCCAACATAGAATGCAACATTGGTCTTTAGGTCTAATAAGAGTTAGTGGAAGTCTTAATAGTGCCAGAGTAGACAAACTTGTGAAACAAAGATTGTCTAATTTTGCTCTTGATTTAGATGCACGCACAATACAATGCACCACAGATGGTGCTTCTGTTATGCTAAAATTTGGCAGAGAAATGGTAGCTGAAGATCATCAATGCTATCCACCTTGCAGTTTACTCAGTTTTGTGTAAAAGGAGGGAAAAGTTTCATGTGAATGATAAAGAATTTGAAAATGAAGAGATGAATCGAATTGAAGAGCCAAGACAAGAAAGCCATAATGAAGAGGATGAATACGACCTTCAAGATGAAGAAAATAATCCTTATAAAAGTCAACTTTAACACTTAACTCTGAAGGATATGGATGAAAATGTAAGCCAATATGTTTTAACACTTTTGAGACTGCTGGGACATATAAATCCCAGTTCTTCCATGTTATCTGTTGGGATGTTTAAGCTAAAAATTTCTGTGAATTGGGCAGATTTCAGACTTTCTTGGACTCCCACATGGCATCACATCATTACATCATCCAGGTAGAGTCAATCTCACAGGATAGGTTCAAACTAATATTTTTAAAATTATATGTTAACTATCCAGACAAACCAGATAATGCTGGAAATCTGTATTATATGGATGGATTTTCATTATTACCATAACTAAAGCATACATTATTTCAGAGATGTAGGCAAGATAGTCCATTTCAAAGTATCAAAGAGTTCATGCCTAAATTAAAGGGGAGGTTTAGCTTGAAACAGAATATTCCCAACAAAACAGTAAAATAGGGAATAAAAATATGGGTGGATGTGAATATGTATGCAGGGAAAGAGCTAATAACATATGAAGGAACTTTGGGAGAGTGTTGTTAAAACTTTGGCCTCAACAATCAAAGAAGAGGATGTTGCACTAATATTTGACTGTTTTTTTTTTACTTCAGTGCACTTGATGGGCACTTTTGAGTTAACAGCAGTAGGAAATGCCAAAGTTCTAGAGAAAGTTTTCCTTGAGTCCAGAGGAAATTGCTAAAGGAAGATAGATGCTGAATTCCAAGGCAATGAAAATGGGACTATTGCTGTAACATGGCATAGCACAAAAGAAATGAGCCTATTGGGCAGCTGCCATTCAATGCCATTCATTGTCCAAATACCCCCCCTAAAAATGTAAGAATTTCTATTGATTGTCCTGAGGCCATAAGCCTTTACAGAAAGATGATGGGAGGTTTCAATTTAGCAGATCAAATTGCAGGGGTAAATGATTTAGATAGAAAATCATAAAAGTGGCAAAAATTCTTTTTGTAGAACTCACATATTTTGTGCAGTAAATTCGTGAATTATCTACAAAGAGGCAAAAAGCTATCCTAAACTTTCCTTTTGGACTTCATTTGTGACTTGCCAAAAAATATTATTGCAAAGGAGTTAGAAAAAAGCCAGGTAAAAAGATGCCACCATTCAGGTAGACACTCAAAATGAACAAAATTAATGGCAAATGTAGGAATACATTTACCTGTAGGTGTGTAGGGTGTGCTGGTAGAGGACAAGAAACTTGTATAAAAACTATTTGCAGGGAATGTGAACTTCCCTATGGTAAGGTGTGCTTTGCACCATGTCACGTAGGTTTTATGGTAAAAATTTCCTTTTATTTTGACTTTTATTATTTTTCACTTAAGTTTATTTGTTTTGCAAAGGTCTATAGCAACATTTATCACATTATGTAAACTTTATGTCTATTGGGATCTATTTGTTCCATTCCCATAATTTTCAATGAAAAATAAAGATCATTTTAATTTAGGAAAAAATGTCTTAGTTATTTATGATCCATTAAACATTACAAACCAAAATATTTATGATTTTCATCTCTAAAAACAAAGTCTTTAAATGGTCAAAAGACAATATTCTCGCCACCATAAATAAAGTGAGAAATATTTGCAGAATATTTTGCAAATCACTGAAAAAAAATTAGCAACTACAAAATTTTGTAAGGCACTTTTTTAATGGAAAAAAAATTAAAATTAATATTAGATTGCAAGACATGATGGAGCTTTCTCCTTTTTATGATTGAAAGGTTTGTAAAACTAAGTGTTTATCCCAAAAGCTTTGAAAGAGACTTTCTGTTGAAGCAATTCATCCAGAGAATGGGAACTTTTGCAAGATATATGCGACACACTTCACCCAATCGAGATGGTTCTGAAAAACCTTGCAGTAAAGATGCAACTCTATTAAGAGATGATTTATCAATCAAATTCCTTATCAACTAACTATCTGAAAAAAGCACTTCATTGAATCAAACTAAAAGATTGCCTTGCTGAAACACATTGAATAATAATATCCTGACTTTAAATATTTATATAATCCAACAATTTTAAAAGATCAAAAAGACTCATTTCTTATGCCATCCCAAAAGATACTAAAACAAACTGCAGAGCATCAATGTATATAAAAGAATTTGAAAAAATAAATGTGATCTTGACTCACATAAAGAATAAAGTTCAACAGAAAATTTAAATGAATCACAGTCTTGCTCCAAATTTGAATTTAAAACCTTTAAAGGGACCCTAAAAAGAACAGAATATTTGGATAAATTGTATGGCAAGTTTCCTCCGCTATAGGTTTTTATTTGTGTAAAATAAGAACCAGTCATTTTGAGAGATCAATTAATAGCTTATCTTTTTCAAGATTGTATTTTCTCAATGAAAATACTTAATTGAGTTTATATGATAAATATCAAAAAGTTTTTAATTTAAAAGAGTATTTTTAAAAAAATAATGGAATATGATTCATAATTTTCATATTGCAAAAAGACATTAAGTTAAAAATGTTATTTAATGAATAAATTTCTTTTTATAATAAATTGCTTTTTAATCCACTTAAAATTGACTGAAAATTATTAATTTAAAATGATTGCGATGAATTAATTCTGTGAATTAATAAGGAGCAAAGAAAAAATGTATTTATGTACAGGTATGTAAAGTTAAAAAGGCATATTTAGTTTTCTGAATCGATTTTCTCGGCAGAGCTGCAACTTACATATGTAAATATAAATCAAAGTTGATTAAATGGACCAGTTGAGGCATCTGTACTATATAGCTGCTGTTTGTGTCATGTGCTCTGTGCTAACCTGCTTTGTGGAATATAGCCTACAGTATAATAAAAATAAATATAAAATGATCGGAAAAATGAATGTTTAAGGTTTAAGGTAAGTTACCGGTGGGTTGCTGCCCAATCCAAGTGGATTCTATATGGCCGCTAGGGTGAAACGAGAAATATCATCTATAAAAGGTGGAGGAGACCACTTTGTGACAAAAATTTAAAAAACGACGGGTTAAAAGATTCCTCAGCCAATATAAATCGAAGATGGGTGTGTTGAGGAATAGTTAAAAGGGTCGGGAAACAGGACAACCGGAGAATGGTAAAATGGCTACAATCCAATAAAAGGTGGGCAAATGATTGGTCCCCACCGCAAAAATGACAGCAAGGGCTGATATGGGCATCACCCGAAACAAGATGGCCGTGAGTAAGTCTCGTGTGGCCAATGCGAACTCAGCAAAGGGCCACCTCCAATGACTCGAGGGCCAAGAGCGAATAGAATAAAAAAAAAAACAATACAGGATCATGTTGCCCTTGGCCAACATGCTGCCATTAGTGGTGCAAATAAAACCCCAGGTAGTCTCTCAATGAGGGGTCCCAATGTAATCAAGACTCAGCTCAGTGCACTTGCAACTTTGGTCTTGGTCTGAGACCCACTACACGGGGGTGCCTCGGGGTTGGACATGCTGATCTTGGCCTGGACATTTTCCAAAATGGCAGCAGATGCATCCATCCCCAGAACCCCCTCAGAGTGAGAGGAACCCATGGTCCTCTTCTTTTGGGAGAGAGGAGGGTGGGGAATGAACTTGCTTGGTTCTAAGGTGGGAAGGAGTTCCTAGGTCGGATGGACCAGCCTCAGCAAGATCCTTCTCTGAGATAGAGAAGGTCTTAGTTGACAGAGGGGTACCAGCTAGGGGAGGAGGTCCCTCCTCTCCTTGTGAGACGTCAGGGGGCCTGAACCATCTGAGAGGCTTGCACAGGGGAAGAGTCAAGTTTGGTGTTTGGCATCAAATCCAAGTTCAACCCCATGGAATATCCTGCAGTCTGATGCTGGGTCACCTCTGGGACCATGTTCATCTTAGGGGGAGCCTCTGTGTGGCCAATGCCCCCAAGGTCAAGGTATCACAGATCCCATTCAAGGTATTCTCCTTCACAGTCATGTCTTTGGTCAAAGGGGTCGCTCAATTTCCCTCATCTTCCCCAACTCCTAGGGAGGATGAGGCTGTACTTGGAAGTGGGTCTCTATGTGACTTCAGCCACCCAGTATTGCTTTCTGTTGTCACCATGATTGAAGAAAAAAAATGGGGCCTCATGGAAAGTAGATACTATGACCTGCCTATGAGTGGGGAGGTTAAGAGAAAAGTCTCCATAGCATCATAAATTTCATGAGTCTCTCAATCATGAGACCTGGGATCCTAGAAACTCCACTTACCTCATCTTTATTATATATTCCTGTAGAGGGTGAGAAACACCAATAGGAATATTCAGAGGACTTGTGCACCAGACCCCCCAAAGTCTTAAAATGCAGATCAAATAATGGGGACATGCCTATAAGGAGCCTGCCACCTGTGGTCCACCTCAAGGGTTACAAGGAAAGAAAGTACCCTAGGAGACCTTACGGTCCATTCGCCAACCCAAAGCTGCCGCTCCCTATGGGAGTGGCACATTCCTTTGTCACTACTTTGCCTGTTAAGGGCACTGGGAGGGAGCCCCTCTACCTGCTAGGGGTGCTATTTTTACCCCCCCCCCCCAAGATGGGGAAAGGTCATGTTTAGAGGAGGCATTTCTTCTGTGCCCATTTTCTATTTCCTTCACTTGTGGCATTGATAGATTTTGAAAAGGGTAAAAATTCTGAGGAGGATAGGATAGCTGCCCGGTGCCTTGGATCAGAAACGTCTGAATGTGATCATTTATGCATCCTTGGACTCTGTTGTAATCTAAGATGGGCTTTGACAACCTGATTTGTCCTTATACTTTATGCTAAAAAGAATGGGGCCAGTACAGTCACATATGTACACTGGAATCAGCTTAGAGTCAGCAGTCTAGTACACTCTCCCTACCTCCCTCCATCCAGATTTGGACCCTCATATTATATCCTGCAACTCAACCAGCTGTAAAAATACAAGGTTGTATGTGCACCCAGCCACCAAAACCTCTAAATAGCAAGAGGAAAAGTAGGGTAGATAGTAAAAAGAATGCATCCTTGGATCTACTAACAAGTGAGTGGGAACCCTGAGGCATACCTATCCTCCATATGGGACCTATAGCAGCACCACCTGACAGACTGGGAGAATGCACCAGCTAGAGAGTCGGAAGGCTACAATCAGAACCAGGCCTTCCTGAGAGGCATTGGGGCTGGAAGGAAAAGACAATTCCTCTGGGTGGCTGCCAGCACTCCTATAACGGAAAGGCAGGAGGAGAGGGTACCATCGAAGAGGACAGTCTTAGAAAAGAGGGTGCAGAAAGGGAATGGGGGATCGCACCAGCTACCCCGGGCCCAGCCAATGAGTTGGAAGTCCACTCAGTGAACCAGGTCTTCCTTGTGGGCACTGGGATTGGGAGGATGTGCCACCGCCTAAGTACCATGTATATTAATCTACACAAGGTAGCCCAATGTGGGATTATGGAGTTTGAGAAGGGTAAGGCTATTGAATGAGAGCAAGGAGAGGATATTATTAGTTGGGTTGCAGACAGTGGCACAACAGCAGACTGCGACAGATTGGTAAGGGGCTGTAAGGGTGGCTGAAGAAAAATAGTAATGGGAAAGTACATTTAAACCTCCTTCCCATGAGCCTGTTCTTGGCAAGATGCACTTGAGCCCAGTAACCAAAGCACCCCTCAGAGAAGCCACTCCCACTTTAGACTTTAAGTTAAAGCAAGAGAAAACAAGGGAAAGGGGGCAGGTGAAGAGAAGGGGAAGGAAAGGAGTGTATGATGACTACAAGAGGTCAGAAATTGGCAGGGCCTCACAGAGAGGAGACTCTGCCAGCCCCACCCCTTCCAGCAATGAAACAAGAGCTGGCCAGCAGCTAGCAGGCATAAAACTTGCATGCCAAGGGGGTGTATAGAAGATGCAGTGATTATTATTTATAAAAACGTGAAAATGAAAAAGGACATCTACACCATAAAGTTTCTGAAAAGAAGTTTGCAGTGAAAAAGCCACACAAGAGCTGATAAAATAATGTAAAAATCATCTGGGTTTGATGGAACACCAATTTTGCCCTTTAGTTTAAGTCCACCACAACAAGAGCCCAAGACTGATTAAATAAAACAAGACCTTATTGTGCACATCTTGATCAAATCGAAGACTGCTTCATAGCCATGGTTGACACTCTGAGACAAAAGCTGGGCAAACTCCTGATTATTGAAGATCTTGAGTGAGCAACCAGGAGGAATCTTGCACACAGTTGAATGGTGAAACTTATGAAGGTGATTGCAATTGCGGGATTGTACAAAAATAGCAGAGTCAGACAAACATTCTGCATAGACTTCTCCTCCCACATAATACAGATGAACACCTAGGGAGAGGAGAGAAAAAATAATTCCAAGCTGAAAGACTCAGTCAGCTACATTAAAAGTGGACAATCTGGACATATGAGGACTTTTTAAAAAGACCAACTGATCACTTCACCTTAATTCTTAAAATATTTCTTTTTTGCCCACTGAATGTCGGACACATCCCCCTAGTTATTTAAAATCAATTTTATTTATATATATATATATATATATATATTCATCTTAACACATTTTGTTGAATGTGAATGCTAATTTCACATTCGTGATTTTCTTTTCACATCTTTCGATTTGCCTTATATTTGCTTTATGTTTGGGTTGAGCTCATGGATAAGTTCTCCAAAATTCATTAAAAGTCAGTTTTTAAATTTAGAAAGGGATGACATTCATTCGGAATTTTCAACTGCTAATTTTATGCTCATTTATTTTTTTTTTTTACCTTCGTTGTTGCTCTTTTATTCTTACTTAAAAACAACCAAATTGGAAATTGTTGAAGTGAGAGGTTGTGTGTAGGGGACAAAAGGGTGTGTAAGTAGATAGATTGAAATAGATAAGTGGTGAAGAGAGAAAGTAGTGTGGGAGAGTGCAGAGAGACGCTAGATGCCTGGTGGTCAAGCCTATCGCTTTCATTATTTTCTTCTTGTTGTTGATTATAGTTCAAGCCATTTGTCTTCAAAAACTTAATGTTGGTTGGTATGTAATGTGCATTTGCTGTTTATGTAATAAAATACTTTAATTTTGTGTTTAGTTTTCATTGTTTTTAATATGTTTTGTATTGTATATAATTTAGTGATTTTTGTTTCTTCTTGTCACGTTTGGCTTGATGAGTCTTGTTTGATGATAGTTGGTCAATATCAGTGATTTTTCATAATTTGGAGATATTGAGTCATTGATTTGTTGTCACGTTCGATTATAAATATTTCTTTCATGTGCAGAATGGCACTTCGGCTCCACCAGCCAATAGGTTAGTGGAGCTTGGAAATCTGGCATGACATACAGCTCTTCTGTTCTGGTTAATCATTTGAATGATTTCCTCATTCATTTCCCAATTAACCAGTTGCTGCATATTCTGTGTCCATTCTTCTATGACTTTGTTAATGGGAGTTATCCCCACTTCCAGGTGCAGCTCTTCTTGGTGTCTTCTATTTGCCTGCATGTACCTGTAATTAGGTACACACATTTATTTTGTATCATTTGGTCTTCTCTTTCATGTCTTCAAGATACAAGAGAGGGCGGAAGCGGGGTACAGCAATGTAGATCTTCCAAGAGCATTGTAGACCTTTTCTTGTTGCTTTTGCAGAGATTTCTGAACATATAGGAGTTCCGACTGCAGCTGATGTCTTGGAGATTCTATCTGTGACAGGCTTCATATACCCGGATGAAGTAATCTTCATACCGAGTACATTGCACTCCATGGTATAGGGATAGTATCTATCCCCCACCCTGACATCAGATAGTAGTTAGTCTCCTGCCAATGGGGACTACTTAGAACTTTTCTTGATTCGTTTGAATCTTCCATTATGCCACATAGATGTTTAATCTCTCGATTTCTGCTGCCATCATTAAAGCTTGCAAAGGCGCATTCCTCCATGGACAAGTGATTACCTGGCTGAAATCATCAGCGAATTGAATGTTGAGGCAAGTGGGGTTAGGCAGGCTTTTTGACAGAATGAGTGGAGCGCACCGAGTAGATCTTCTTCAGTGATCTTGGCGTCTCTGTCGTGTTGTATATCCACCTGGTAGTGAGAGTGCATCCTATGTATTTGTATGTTAAGCTCATCTATGATATTGCTCTCAAACTTTATATCAGAATCTTCATTCTCTTCTTCAGTAATGCTGAAGATTCTTTCTCAATAACTTGGGAATATTTTTTCTATTTTGATGGTTCCATCTTTTGGTATTTCCATTTTCTTCTTTGACCCAGTTGATTTTACTCCAAAAGTCCTTGGGAGATGCATCCTGATCGAGCTTTCGAGCGCATCATCCCAACCTGTCTACTGTTGTTGATCTCCTTGAATGATAGACCTCAAGAAGGTACACATACCATCCACAGTCTGCTTTTCTGTAGTTCTCTCTAACTACAGCTGGGACTTGTATAGGGTTCCTGTTGATGGTAAGCAGGATCCCTATATGATCACTACATAGTACCTGGAGTGGTTCCATTTAGTAATTTAACTGCTGACAATTAGTCAGACATAGTCTGGTTTTGTGGCACCCCCCCCCCCTCTGACAAGGGTGGGGAAGTCTGGGCCTATTCACTTGACAATATTTCTGTCCAGTAATGTGTCTAGGCACCTTCCAATTTCATTGAAGGTCCTGTAGCCAGATTCCCGACATCTGACGTTCAGATCTCCCATTAATATAGTGGGGGCTCTTCTGCCATAAAAACAACCAATTTTGCTTTATTTTTTGCAGAAATGACTATGGAAAATTTTAAACCCCCCAATTTTCGAAAGAGGCATGGAGTTCTCCTTGGTTATCTGTGTAGAAAGGACAAACAAGGAGATTTCAGAGTTCCACAATACCAGCAAAAGGATGGTGGAAAAGGTTAGAAAAGAGCTTGAAGATTCAGGATTTGACACTCTGATGACATAAGAGGAAAAACCCATAGTCTATGATCTGACACCATCAGAATGCCAGAATTTGTCTCTGAAATCCAGATCATAAAAAATTCCCAGAAAGTTGATGAGTGCCAATGCAAGAGAGAAAGATGTAGATGAAAAGCTCATCAGGCTGGTGGTGCATAAGGCCATTGGCTAATTTTCATACAAGATGAGGAAGAGACAATTTCTGTCCAAGGAAGGCAATGCAGGAAAAGTAACTCAAGCACATTAAGTAAGAAGTTGATCAACAAGTTGAAGCTAGACATGCTCTGCATAGACAAGAAGAATTTCTGCCAATACCCGAAGATCAACTCTCAGGACAACAGGTGCTGTCACACCCAAGGATGTGCCCAGAATTATGAAGAAGAAACTTCCAGTGACAATCATGGTTTTGGGTATCGCCAACAGTGAAGATGATGTTATGCCTCCCCAGGTCCCCGAGGGAATCAGGTTGAACACAGATGGCTTTATCCATGTTCTGAGTGAGGTGGTAAAGGCCTGGATCAACCAGGTAGGCCTTTCAATTCACCTGAATACAACTCCCTTTCATTCTTTGTATAGGGTGAGGTGGTACAAGAGACCAAAAAATAAGGCAACATTATGCTTCTGCTATTTAAGACTGTTATAGTAGCCTGGAATATCAATGTGTCTATTGATGCAAGTCTCATTGGAAAACCAAGCTTCGAGGAACACTCTGCTTTTCTTGTTTGTGGATTGTCCCAATATTTTTGTTTCTTCCCAATTCATTTGGTGTTGTTGGTTTCTCTAGTGTGACACAATGGCTGAGAGTTGATTGTCTCTCCGGATGGCTCTCTGGTGTCCCAAATTCTTGTCCGTAGTTGTTTTCCCATTTGTCTTATATACATCTCCGGGCATTCATGACATTTAATTCCATACACAACCCTGGCTTTTCCTCTCCACTCCGTTTGTCTATCACTTTAGTAAGATGGCCATGTATGGAATTTGTGGGTTTGTGTACTATCTAAATGTTGTATGGTATTGACAACGCTTTCACAGTGAGCATTTAGGTGGCTGAACCACCTAGATGCTCACAGGTCATCACTAATGGACACCATAAAATCTACTCAAGACAGATACACACCACCACAAAAAACACTTCACATACTCCATAAATACACAAGCATTCATTACACTACAACAACCACTACACTAGAGGCCCAGAATAACACAATATCACGCTCCTACCTCCCTAATCCTATAATGCATGTAGCTAGATCAGATTCGCTAGTGGCAAGAGGTGGTCTGCAGTGCGAATGATGCTTGCAACACTGACCCTTCCTTCTTCTGGCAGCACATATAGATGCTAGATACAGAACCACAAAAGCCTATCACCCTCATATACAACCAAACACTCCCTAACACTAACGACCTCCTCAATGCATTTAGGTCCCACTGTGACATGGCGCAAACACATAACCAACCAAAACTACATACACAAGAATGGTGCAAGCTCCATGCTGATGAGCTGGGGGCTCATCACACACCTATACAATGTTACGTTCACCTCTGGCCACTTCCCACAACTATTTAAAACATTTCACAACATCCTACTCCACACACAAAAAAAAAGACCTGACACACCCCAACAACTACAGGCCTATTGCTCTGTTAGAGCATCTAGGCAAGATACTTGAACATATGGTCAACATCCAACCTGCACAACTTCCTTGAGGAAAGGGACTGGCTCTTCCCTTGTCAATATGGCTTCAGGAGAGGCCGCCAGTACACCCAGGCAGTTGTAACCCATCTTTATGACTTCATACACAAAGCACAACAAAAGGCACTTTGCATCAGTAAGGATGTAGAGAAGGCTTTTGACAGTGTGGCATGATTGATGACTGGCTTCATTAGAAACTAGCCAACAATATAGCTTCTCTCACATTACCTCACAGATAGGCAATGCCACATAAAATACAATAACAACATCCCGACCATTCACACCATGTTCAGGCATACCCCAGGGTAGTGTACTGGCACTGACACTATATATCATGTACACTAATGATACCCCACACCCACCTGAAGACTGCAGACACACTGTCCTATGCCGATGATGAGACTATACTCATCTACGGCCATGGACAACACATGATCGCATGCCACGCACAAACTATACTAAATAGGAAGACAGTATATGAGGACAATGCTATGAACATGATCGCACACCATGCACAAACTATACTAAACAGGAAGACAGTATACGAGGTCAATGCTATGAACCCTCAGAAGACAGATGACATTATATGGTACATACAATCATTACATGCATAAAATACAAATATACACACATAGACCAGACCTAAACCACCCAAACCACACAAGACTGACATATTCACCAAACACCAAAATCTTAGGGGCAGCATTTGACAAGTTCCAAAAATTTCACACACACCAAACCATTACCCACACAAGGGATAACGCAGGTTCTACCCTACCAGCCGAAAACTACATCTATATAAAGCCCCTGTCAGACCACTCCTTACACAGCGCATCCAGAACACTGCTCTGAAGTGCTCCTGTCGCTACCACATATACAATAGCATGGCTATACACTACTTCATCAAAAAAACAGAGCAACACCACTAAACACTTACACCTATATGAATTCAATGCAACAACTGGGGAAACTCACAAGAGTCCTCATATATGTACATACACATTCACACAAGAAAAAATCCTGCAGAGGCACGAAGGTACTCCACAGCATGAGACTACCCTGAGCCAACACCTATACATACTTAAATGTATCAGCAGCATGAATGGCGCATTTCCATGAATGCTAATCTCCCTTCTGCACTACAAGCATATAAACACATTAGAGAACACGCCGCATCAGTATATAGCCACTGACCTATTAACTCTCCCTATCCCATCTCAAGTTTTTTTTCATGAACCATTTCCTATATGATTACATGATCTCCTGTGGTGCCCACAGTGATACCTCTCTGGTCAGAAATAAACTTTTGAAAGCTCAGTTGTGCATAATCTTTCCTTCAACATGTTTCCTGAGCTACAAGTATTCCACGATATATATATATATATATATATATATATATATATAATCTTGTAGCACCCCCTGGTTTGGACTTTTGATACTATGTTATGATGCTGTTTGTTCCCAGTGACTGGGGCTCTTAATAGAGTACAGGTCACTGGTAAAAAAACAAAACAAAATAATATATATTTTAATGATAGCTTTTTTTTTACCAGCAATCTGTACTCAACTAAGAGCCACACTCAGGGGGAACAAACATCATAACATGGGATCCAAACGAGGGTGCCACAAGATATGAAAGCCTCCATAAAATCAATATTAGCTTCGTTATAAGAGCTTACCATAACATGCAAACTAAAAACATTAAAAAAATCAAACAGCCAGAAATAAGATTAGCAAAAAAACAAGTATAATTTCAAGAACTTTCCACTTTATTTAGAAAAACCTCATACATGGAATAAATGAGTTTGTGTGGAATAGCATCATTACTCTCACAATTAGCTCTTGCTAACCAAGTTAAGACTTCTAGTGTCAATACACAGGTTCAATACCATCTGGAACAGACAAAACTTTCAGCTGACTGTCCATTGGCAGATACATTACTAACATTCCTTTCCTGTCTTCACAGCACAAAATACTCACATTTTCCTCTGTTCTAAACCCCTATTGGTGGATTACTTGTATCCCCTATGGAAACACTCATATCCACATACCTCAACATGGTTTCTAAACACACTACTATTCAACACCCATAAAATAAGAACCACTTCCTGGTACCTTCAGCAGTACCAGTGATTTGTCATTCTGATCTTTATATACATTTCATTATCCAGTTGGGGCATCTGATCCATGATTCAAGAGATATGGCACAACCTACTCATTAACTGCTTTCTACAAGGTGAAGTTGGCATGCATCAATGCACAACCCATTGCTGCCAATGTATTTTGTACTCCTAAAAAAGATTGTTCAGGTAGCAACTTCCCAAGCCCTTATCTGAACTTTAGTTACCATTCATGACACAGGCAAGATGATGAAGCATGGGTATTCTTCCTGCAACACATTTTGTCCCAAAAAGCAGTAAACAAAAATAACAACAAATTTTGTGGGAGCAAATAGACTAAACTTTCCTTCATAGCATAAAACTCCAGTGAGATTCAACTTGCAAATTACACAACTAAAACGACTGCATGTAATGCACAAAGAAACTTGCCTTTTCCAATGTGCCGCCTCGTATTTTCAATGGTTGAGTTACGATTGACGTTGGACAAAATGCCGAGACAGAAACGTTCATTATTATTACTTGGGTCTGTGAAACCATCTACAATGACAGAGTGAGTTTGGGCATGAAAGACTTCACCAACACGATTATTGAGTTCATAGTAGGCCACACTGCACCAACAACGGGGCTCCTATATGGAAAATGGCAGAATTTAGTATCAAGAAGTCAAAAGAAATCAGAATTTTCCTATGAGGGTGTTCATTCAGGAAGAAAGAATTGGAAGGAAAAAAAAAATAACCATGATGAAAGAGGATGAAAGTGAATTCAGACTTTATAACATAGTTTTACTTAAAGCATCAGCATGATGAGGGTGAACCCAAATTTATGGGGGTATCCAGTTTCAAAAAGAGAGAAGTTTGGAAATTCTGGTTCTAGATGAAACCTGGTTGAAAGGAAAAGTAGTATAAATGTGTGCAAAGTTCCATATGGAATTGTGATCTTTATAAAAAGGAAATTGTAGAAATGTAGGAGGGGATTTCTTAATCATAGATATGTGACAAGTGCAAGGTGTGAGTGGAAGTTTGTTTAATGCAATAAAAAAAATCTTTGATATAGATAATATTTCTTCAGTGAGAAGGCTGCTTGTTGTCTTTGGAGGAAAAACATTACTATTAAGAGGGGGGAAATGAAAAAGGCTTCCCAGAGTGATAATGTTTCACTCAACATCAATTCAAAAGTAACAAATTCACATCTTTTAAGGTTTATTCGACTTAATGGTGCTTCTAACCTTGATAAGTTACAGGAGCTCTCATCTTATTATAATGATCCTAGAGTGTGTCTAGCTGTGCATTTTTTTTCTTTTAATTTCAGAACAGCATTTGAACTGTTGTGAAATAATTTTTTTATTCTTGCACAGCAATTATGGAATGCATTGTGAAATATAAAACCTTTTTCTCTAGCACACTTTCTTAATTTTGTGAGCAGTGAACAAGCGCTGCAGGCCTAGCAAAATAGGTCTGTCAGGTGGATTTTTGCTAGTTAGCCTAATGGATAAAGGCATTGGATTTCTACTGGACTCAATCCCAGTGAGTGCAGACACAAAACTTTAGTGTTTGTCAGGGACTGGCTGATAGATGTATTGTGCCTAACTCTGCAAAAGTAGATAGCTAATACATAGTTATCTCACCTATAGCCAATCACAATACTATTCTTTCTCTTCCTGTACAACATATCCATTCCTTTCTCCATCTCAGAACATAACCCTGATTTGTAATGGCTCCCCCGTTTTGTCTAGTAATGAAGGGTTTTCCAATCACTGGCTGGTGCCAAAGGTACAGCACTTGTCTCTTTGAGCTTATCATCAATTGTCAATCTTATCTTTAGACAAATTTCACTATCTAGTCAAGGAATCTCAACCACAAGCAAAGGTTGCATGGCACAATATAGTTACGAGCTTCTAGTATAGTAGATGAAGAGAAAGTATAGGTGAAAGAGAAGGGAGAAAAACTAATTTTGGAATGATGTCAGGATGAAATTATTGTCATTAGACTCAATATTCATTACATTCAAACCTCAGAGGCGTTCATTATTAAAATACAGCATGAAACGAACCTGGTATTGAACTGGTGTTACATTTGAGCTGATCATAGTTCCAGCAGAGCTTGTATCCATGGCAATGTCATTGTGCTTAATATCTTCACTGGGAGAATAGGCAGGTGGGGGAGTGTCTGCTATTAAAAGTTAGAAAGCGTTATCATAAAAACAAGAGCTCCTGCATTTCAATTTATACCAATGTATTAAAACTAGTGCTATACCTGGAATACTGCCATAAGGACTATGGGGACTGGAACCTCCTGGACTGAGAGATGAGCACAGGGGAGAAGCAGGCTGGGTAGAGATCCCTGACAAGAGGGAGCCACAGGCTGAATTTCCATTGAGATGGGGACTGCCGCCAATTTGTGTGTGAACAAAGCCATTTTGACTGAATGATACATTGTTAGGCATTGGTTCGGGTACTTGTGAAGGGAAAGACAATAAAGAGTGACCAGGTGCAAACTCTGACTGCCGAGGCACAAGTACAGGGGGCAAAACTGAAAAAAATTAATAATGTTGGTCCCATTAAATTGCTAAAAGTAAACTTGTTACAATTTAATTGTTAAGTTTTAATAGTTATACTTACCTGGACTTTCAACCCTTTTATAATGATAGGGATTGATACAAACTTCTTTTTGCTTTGAGGAAAAAGAGAACTGACAAATCTCAAGTGGTTTCAGCTCATGATGGCTTTGAAGATCAGGCCATCTCCAAACACGACAATATATAACATGTGGCAGTCCTTTTCGATGTGATACCTGGAAGGGAAAAAAAATAATGTCAAAAGAACTGCATAACTAAAGGATAATTACTTTCAGGGCATAACTTCAGAGCAAATATGTAGTCTCTATTTAAACCATGATGTATTACTGTTCTTTGAAAGGTTATAGGACATTAAAATGTTCATATGAGAGATAACAAAAATGTTCAAACCTGGAGTCGACCATCCAGACTTCGAGGAATAGTGACACATTTGGATGTTTGGCCAGGGCATGAAAGAGCCTTTTCTAATTCTTCAATGGCTCCTTTCTTTTTCTTCAATTTTTTTACTAATGAATCAACAGCCTTTTCAGCCCATTTTTCTTCCTCATCTCCTTGCTTCCAGCCCAAAAGCTTCTTTACTGCTGGTGATGTGAATGAGAACAGCGAATTCAAATTAACAGTTGACATTACTCATTGGAATTCCCCAAGGAACTTTACAAACAACAGAACTTGTCCTTTACCACTTTCTTCTGTAAAATTATATTCCAGGTAAAAATTAAATAAAAACTATTTACATAAAGCTAAAAGACCCAATATATTTAATTTCTCACTCAGCAAATCAAGTCATATTTGCTTGTTAGAATTTTCCATTTAATAAATTTATTTTTTAAGGATATAAAATATCTTGAGATTGAATCTGAAATTTAAAATAAAGATATGGGTAAGATATTTTTTTTTGTTTATCACACAAACAAGAGATTATTAGCACTTAAAACTTAAATGCCTGAAAAAGACAGGTTTAGAGTAGTTTAATGCATTTGGTAAGTGGACTAGCATGAATTTTTGTTGTTTTGCTGAAGCCTTTGCTCAGTGGGAAAAGGCCTTGCTACAGCATATGGCAGTCACAGCAAAGTTAACCTAAATATAAACTCATTCCAGCAACTAACCACACTCATTGTGGCTTAACCATTTAGTATGCAGGTGTCTGGGGAATGTGCTGAGTGGGGAATGAATGGAGGTTTGTGCATGGGAGTCATTCTTCTGCATGAATTTTCACAACTTTGATTTAGCCTGTCATCAAACTCAACTTTTCTGCCTTTGTTGTGAGGATGAAGAGAGTGACCTTCGTATGTTGCCCCTGGCTAGCAGCCATGATAAACTCTGCCAACATCATTCTCCCAGATATCCTCCACTCTATTTACCTTGAGGCTTTGTCTCAGCTTTGCTTGTAAATAGGTGCTAAACTGTGTCTGGTTACTGGTGGCAGTATTGTTGCCATGTGGTGACTGTACTCAAGCCTTGCCACAGGGACTCATTTGTAGCAGGGGAGGGCTCTATCCTCTAGGCTGGTGTCTGATAGAATGGTGTTGAGGTGATGGCTTGGATTCAGAGACCGCTGTATTATTTTGTGGGTGATGGGGTCCTGGCTACAGGGATTTCTTGGACTGTGTCCCTGTAGGGTCTCCTTGGACTTTTGCACATGTTACAGGGAGGATAATATAGGTCTTGCATATTGTGGTGTGGGTTTCTTGTACTGAAAAATAGCATTCTCCCAAGTGTGAGTTGAGATTATATTTCAGTGGCAGAAGATTTGTCTCGCATGGTAGAGGTTAAGTAGGGTGGTAAGGGTGCTTGTATGTGTGTGAGATGGATTCCTTGGATTACTTCAGTGTTTAATTTCAATTCTCACACATTTTTAGAAATTTAGTCTTTTGTCTATTGTGGCCCTAAACAGTGAGGGTATTTTATTTAAAAGGGAGTGGCATATTTATAATAAGTGATGCAGGGGTGTCTGTTTTATGGGTTTGTAGGTTGCTCTTCTTATTCTTAATCATCTTATTTAGCTCATTCCTGGTCAACCTATAATGATTTAGATTGTCCATAGTACCTTGTCCCTGTAATCTCTGGTATGCCCAGAAATTTTACCTAGCTATCTCCTGATTCCACTGCAATGGCTTCCTACATTTCTTACTAATGGCCTTCATTGGGATACACTGCTCTTGGACTATGTTTAGTATAGTGTTAAAAGTGTCCCACATCTCACAAGTATTCTTACCACTGAATTCTATATCTTATGTGACCTGATTTATCAAGTTGCAAAGTTTATCATAATCACCCCTATGAAAATTTGGAGTGTTTGTTGATGTTCTTTCTACCTTTTCCTATTTCTAAGTTACAAACCACCTGATGATCAATATTTCCAAATGCTTACCCGACAATCAATATCTGAACCAAGTGATCATCATTTGAAAGAAACGGATCTAATATATTTGTACCCTTTGCTGGCTAATTAAGGCATTGAGTCAAAAAATTATCTTCAAAGCATTGTATAAATTTACAATTTAATTTATCCCTTCCTAATCATATTTCCCAGTCCACAGAATTTAAATTAAAGTCACCAAGAAACTGTATCTACTTAGCATCCTTTACTTATTTGCGTGATCATTAACTCAATACTATCTAACATTCTGTCCAGGTGGTCTGTAAAAGGCTCCTAAGTGTAATATCTTACTTTTACTCACCCTAATATCTATCCATAGTGACTCAACTTCTTGCTTTACAGAATTATTTAGATTTGAAACAATGCTATTTCTGATATAAATAATCAACCCACCACCAATCTTATATCTCCTTTGAATAATGTACTCTCATAACCCTGTGGTTCAAAGTTACTCACATTCGTCATTAAATTTATTTTCATTATCCTGTGATTCTATTACACATACTAGTTAGTTAGTCAGCGCCAATCCTTCCATGATACTCAGAGGATCCCGAACCAGATAATAAAATTTATATAAGGTCAGTATGACAATCACTGGTCAGCCCAAGGGTCCCAGGAGCCAGACCTCTTTTGGGAAGAGGTGCAAGGAAGTATTATGTTTTGACACCAAACAGTGTTCAGGTGGAAGCCTTCATCGCCTCAGGGAAGATGGACCTGTTTGCACCAGAGGTTAGTGGATATAGATACCCATCAGCAGGATTCCTTGCAACAGAGAGAGTGTGTGTATTGTGTTGTGAAGGCGGGAAGAGGAAAGAAAGCAGTGTTGTTATTGGCTATGCGTAAGGTGAGAGGTGTAAGATCTACCCACCCGAAAATGGAGTGAGCACATCATGTCCACCAATCGGTAGCCAGATCTCTATGTGCGCTGATGTTTGGGTCCACTCATGATGAGATTTGGAATCGAACCCAGTAACACGACGTTAGGAGGCTAATGCCGTATCCACTCGGCTAGCATAAGCTCTCATTACAGATACTATCGATATATCTAGTTTTCTGTCTGTAGACCTAATAACACTATCCAACTCTTGCCATAACACCTCAACCCCAGCCTGGCTTAGACGGAGTTCATCCATTGCATACAATGTCTTATTCCCATAAAACCCATTCCAAACTTCCATTAGCACCAATCCAGACTCCTCTCCTTACACAGGCCTTTCTCATATTCATGCAGTCTAATTACATGAGCCAACCATTCCATCCTCACATCCAATATCGAAAGCACATCTGAAACAATACCTTTCACTCATACCTTCAGTCAACCTTTTGTACCTCTCTTGTAACTCACATGAACCCACCTTTTTTATATCATTTACTCCCACATGCATAGTCACAACTGCATCCTCCTCACACCCAGATACCAGTCTATCATACTTCTTAGACACTTCATTTTCACCAGCAACTGGCAAACAAACCCTCAGTCCTTTCCATCTGCTCGTACTCAACTTATCTAAATATCTAGTCTGAAAGTTATCCTCCTAGTCCCCTTAGGCTTAGCTTTACTCTCCCTCCTACTCTCATTTAAACTACCACTTATTCCACTTTCTGCCACAACCACATCAGACAAATCCTTTTCATCCTCTTCCTCTCGAGGGCATCAAATCTGTTAAGTCAACCTAACAGGTTCCATGTCCCTCTTACTCACACACCTAACCTGTCCTAACTTATCCATTCTATCTATATTCATCCATTCATCTTCACTTACATCAGTCACTCCTTTCTCTCCAAATCCCTAATCTAGGCCTATCTCTCTCCTTCCTGCTCCCAGCCACACTGCATGAGTAGACAGGCATCCCTTCTCACTTTATGCACAAATTCACTAAAACTCTGATATTCATCACACTAGTGACTTGTCTCCTCTTCCAAACCCACATTTGCACTACTCACATAACATGCAGCATTCAGACATATTTGCTCTTCTTTCAACACCACAAGAATCATAAACTACATACACACTATTTACATCAAAAAAGCATACTCATTTCATCCAAGCAGACAGCCATTTTAATCAGACCACGATATCATTCAATTCACCACTGAAAATGTAAACAAACTGTTGATCAACTTAGGCAAACGCTGCCCAGTGGAATTCCCACTTACAAAAAATAATACTAGTGATTATGATTACTATTAACCATTTGTTAATTCCTAATTCTAAACTATAATTTAGAACTTTTATTTAATTTAAATACTTCATTTAACATCTAAAATCAGGAGCTCTGTAAAACACATCTGTCATGAGCAATGAACAGATGTTACAATTTTTAATAAAGTTAAAGCGCATGAGATTGATGAAAATATTTTTAGATGGATTCAGTCATGGATTCAGCAAAGAGTTAGTATAGACAGAATTGAATCTGAATCAGGGTATATTACAAGTGGGGTTCCTCAGGGGTCAGTATTGCCAGCTGTTGTTACTCTTAATGGATCAAGTAAAGATAGTAACCCCCATTTTACCAATTAGAGATCATCTATCTCAAAGTTACACTAATAAAGCTAATCCCTCCCAAGGATAAAATAAAAATAACTAAAAAAATTTATTTAGGAACATATTTGTTAGAAAGTTTATTTTAAAAGAATTAAAAATTGTATACTTTGTAGAACTCTAGAAATTAAATTTTAAAAACTTAATTAAAACGGTATTGGTCGGCAATTGTATCGCAAAAATCATTGAAAACATTGTATTTACATATTTCAAGCCACACAAATTCCTGTAGATAAGGTTTAGCATTTCTCTCTTACATCCCAGCATGCGTTTAATTCTTAGTCTATGCTTATCCCATTAGCCTTAAAATGACAGTCATAACCTTGTATACCTCACATTTTACCAAGTAAAGGTCATCTCTCCCCCAATTAACCAAGTAAAGTTAATCCCTCCTTTTTGTCTTAGGAGGGACTATCTTTACTTGATTCCTCTTGAATTATATTAATGATCTTGACTTGGGTATAAGTAGCAACTTGAGCAGGTTTGCCGATGATACTAAGATAGGTAGGATTATAAAGTCTGACTGCTACTATCCCAATGAGCAAAGAAATGGCAAATTGAATTTAACATAAGCAAGTGTAGTGTACTTAGTATAATAGCTGTAATCTACTGAATAATTATAAACTGAATGGGAAAGTTTTAGGAAGGTAAAAAAGTGAGAGAGACTTGGGTATCCTGGTACATTGTGATCTCCAGTGCATAATTACTAGGAATAAAGCTAATAGTAATAGAGTATTTGGGTTTATTGGGAGAAGTGTAAGAAATAGGAATACCGACATCATTCAAAAAATGTACCTGGCATTATTAGGCCTCCTCTTGACACTGCAGTGCAATTTTGGGCACCATATTATAGGATGGATATTGGTTTGCTGGAGTTGTGCAAACAAGGATAACTAGGATGATTCATGGGTTGAATGAATAGCGTACCTTATGGTGAAAGGCTTAACACACTAAATCTACATACATTAGAAAGGAGAAGAACCCTAGGGGACTTGAAGGAAGTTTTCAAGTGGGTTTAACATAACATAATTTAATGGATGAGAAAAACCACAAAGGCCTATCAGAAGTCATCCAAGTCCAGGGTTTGAAAAAAAGATGGGCTTGAGGGGGGGGGGGGGTTATTGTTTGTTTGTTTTTTAATAAGGGGGCAACAAGATCAAAGCTTTCCTACAAACATTAGCCAAATTATTGACAATGTTGGAATATATCTGGAAGCTCAGCATCTCCTGACCCCAACTAAAACACTGGATTTTTTTTTAGTGGGGGAGCCTATCTGGCGACTAACCACTTGGGCAAACATCACCACACTCAAGACAGCCTAGCATTAGGCTACTTTAAAATAAGAATATGCATAAAACAACAACAATAATAAAAAGAAAATGGCAACAAGGTGGAAGCAAGCTCTGGCATCGGGGGGAGGTCCCCCGGCGAAGAACTGTGCGATCTACAAAGAAAACAACAAAAACAAGTTAAATAAAAGGGAGAAGGCCGACCTCCCCCCACAAGTCGTATAGTCCATTCTCTAGCAGCATCCTGGCTGGAGAATGCAGAAAAAGCGGTCGCGAAGGATTCTGCCACATGCGCGGGGTCCGAGATTGCGGTCCCATTCTCCTGCGAGAACTTGCCCCGAATCCTTTTGACTCGCTTCCACACCTCAGCTAAAGGGGTCTTACCGTTAAGTGAAGACACGTATGCCCGCCAAGAAGAGCGGTGGGCGTGCTTCGAAATATACCGGAACCTTGCCCTAACCCGACGAAATTCACCCACAGTGAAATCGTTCAGGCGGCACTTATAGCGCATCTAAGCATAACGCTTCTGTTTGAGGGCCGTCTCACACTCAGCCGACCACCATGGGAGTGGTCGGCGTGCAAAACGGCCAGACGTCCTAGGAATAGTAGTCAGGCCCACGGCGATGAGGTTGCCGGAGAAGAACTCAACGGCCTCATCTACCGACCTAAACTCGTCGACTGAAATAGAGAATTCAGTCATTTCCTGAAATGCAGGCCACCGCACCCGCGCCAAGCACCACCGAGGTGGGCTCTCAGGCGGCAGTTGCCCTGAAAATGATATTTGAATGGGAAAGTGATCACTACCATGGAAGTCATCGACCACTCCCCAATCAAAATCAGTCTGTGCATACAAACAGCACAAAGATACATCAAGGCAAGAAAATGAAGCGGTTCTCGGACAGTGATGCATAAACTCATCCATGTTTAGGACACCCATCTCAAGCTCTTCGATCAGATTGGCAAGGACTTGTTCCCTGGGATTTATGGAGTAATCTCCCCAGGAAGGATGCCTGCCGTTTAGATCTCCAAGCAAGAGATAGGGCCTCGGCAACCGTGCCACGACGCGGCGGAATTCCCACGCATCAAAGTCAGCTGACGGTGGAATGTACGCGGAAATGATAGTATACCCCCTATCCAGGTGCAGCTGCACAGCCACTGCCTGAAAGGAGGTATCTAAAGAGAAATGAAGAACGGAGACATCCTGCCGGGTGTAAACCGCGCATCCCCCAGCCAGGCCAGCCCGCGGTGGTGGGGTTGAAAGACCCTTATACACCGGAAGGGCCGGCAGGGGGCATGCGCCTAGCATGGTCTCCTGCAAAAAGATAGCTAACAGGGAGCGGGACGAGACGAGCCTCCGCAGCTCCTCCCAGTTTGCCCAGAGTCCACGGCAATTCCATTGAAGGAATATGCCCTCCAGGCCTAGCTCAGAGAAGACGCGTGGGCCCCCCTCGAACTGAAGAGCCTTGCAGGAATGGCCATATGCTTCGCCGGGGTAGAACCCCGGGCGCTGTTGGCCGGACAAAGCGCTGAAGGCGCTGTCGCCTTCGAGGACTTATTGGGGGAGGTTAGGCTCGCCATGCGAGTCTTTTCCTTTCTCCGCCTCGAAACCTTAGGCGGGCGTGGCGGCTTCGGAGGCGGGGGGCCCTCTTTTCGAGGAACCACCGTCTCCGAGCCACTCGCTCCACCTCGGGACGTAGGCGAAGGAGCCGACTCCTTTGTTGCTGTCTTCCTTTCGAGGAACAGTTTTAGGAACCCCGAAAGATGGCCTAGGGACCATCTTAAGGGGTGTTGCCTCCTGTGATTCTAACGACTCGGTGGAGGCGCATGGCCGTTTCGCCTTACGGGAAACGGTCACGCTGGGGGAAGAGAGGGGAGCCCTGGTTTTAGCCAGGGCTGGGTATGAACCCCTTTTTGCCGCCAGTTTTACCAGGGGAGAGCCCGGGTTGGGTAGAGCATGCAGAAGGGCTCCGAATGGGCGCAGAAACAACCGTGCTCGTTGGCCTGGATGGGCCAGGAGCAGAGGGTGCCTTTCTAACTATTGAGGCATATGACGTCCCAGGCAGAGCCGGGCGCGCCACAACCAAGTCCTTAGCCTTGTGGAATGAGAGCCGATCCTGGGCCTGAACGGCCAGGATTTCTTTCTCAAGGAGATATGCACCACATTGCTTTGAAGAAGCAGGGTGCGGCTCTCTGCAATTGACACACTTGGCCACACATGATTTTGACTTATCGTGTGCGACCTTGGAGAAATTTACATAGACTTCGGGTGACCCCGACTTTGCACGTCTACATGAGCGATTCGTATGGCCGAAGCGGTGACAGTAATAGCACCGGCGCGTCAGTGGCACGAATGCCTTCACGCGGTAGCCGTACCAACCGGCATGCACCGACTCAGGGAGCTTGTCACAGTTGAACGTGAGGAAGAGTGTAGGGGTGGGTCTCAAGGCCCCTCCCTGTTTACTCATCACACGTTCGACCTTGACCGCCCCATGGTCGGCCAGCTCTAGGGTGATGTCCTCAATGGAGTAGTCAACGAGTTCCCTCGCATAAACTACTCCTTTCACAAAATTCATTCTAGAGTGCGGCGTCACACTCACCGCGGTGCCATGAAGTGTCCGAAGAGCACTTATCTTGGCCGCCGCGGCGGGATTCGCCGCATTCACCAGAAGGCTCCCATCCGAGAAACAGGTCACCTTTGGCTCTCTACCAATTGCACTAGCTAATCCTCTCCTCTGATGGATCATGTTGCCATCAGTGGAGCGTATAACGAGGAAGCGTTTGAAGCCAGCGGGCCCCGATGTCATCGAGGCTCCGCCCTGTGCATTTTTGGTGTTAGTCAGGGGCTCCGCAACCAGGGGGGCAGAGGGGCCAGATGTGCTGATCTCGGCTTGGTCGCTTGCCAGAGTGGTAGCAGACCCATCCGTCCCCACGGATGGAGAGGAGCCCCGAGTCTTCTTTGTCTTCCTGGTCTTGGTCTTTTTCTTTTTTTGAGAGCAGGGCGGGTAATGAACCCGCTTCTCACCCCTGCCAGTAGAAGCCCCTAGGCCAGATGTACCGGCCTCAGCCAGGTCCTTCTCCGAAATGGAGAAGGTCCTGGTGGTCTGAGGCTGGTTTTCCTCAAGGACCATGTCTATCACAGGAGGGGCCTCTAGTTGGCCATCCCCTCCCAGGACATCGAGGGCCCCTTGGCAGAGTCATGAGTCTTTTGTGGGGAGGCACAGGCCTTGACCCCGGCAAGGTTTAATATTCTTGCTAGGAGGTCTTTTGAGGGAAGCGATTGAAGGGGCCTGGCTTCCCTCTCCCCCCTAAGGGGGTTTTCCCTACCGAGCCGCTTACACGAGGGGCGTAGGAGAGGAGTAAGCCTCCTCTCCGGTTAAAGAAGTATGGAGGGTCCCCTGCCCAAGCACAAAGGGGATGGACCTCCATTTTTTCGGTGGAGCTGCCCGAGGGCAGCTCCGTTGATGTTCTTTGGGAAGTTTGGGGTTGGTTTTTTTTTTTTTTCATCATTAACATAATTACATAACATAACATAATTACACGGATGACAAAAGCCACAAGGGCCTATCAAAGGTCATCCGACTCTGCAAAACCCACCCAAAAAAAGCACCATCACCAGGGGAAGACAAAATCAAAGTCTCCCACAATATAATATAACGGATGACAAAAGCCACAAGGGCTCATCATAGGTCATCCGAGTCAAGCGGCCTCTTTTTCAAGGCACCCAAACTCCCAGGAAAACTACATCCAGAGGATTGCATCCAGAAACAAGTGTATCACCAATCAAGGCTTGTCAACAACTAAATCATGCAGCTATAGATATATACAAACAATATTAATATATACAAAACTTAGGAACCATCACAACCTTCCCTTCCCATAAACTCATCCAACCTACTCTTAAATACATTTAGATTTGGACTACCTACTACCCTCTGCGGCAATTTGTTCCAGAAGTCTACCACTCTATTGGTGAAAAAATATTTTCTTAAATCCAACCTACACCCTTGCTTTTTAATTTTCAAGTGGTGACCTCTAGTCCGATTTCCATCATCTAACTCAAAAAACTTGCTAACATCCAATTTATCTATCCCGGAAAAAATTTTAAACAGCTCAATCATATCCCCTCTCACACACCTCCTTTCGAATGAGAACATATTTAATACCCTCAGTCTATCTTCATATTCAAGGTGCCTCAGGGAAGGAATAATCTTTGTTGCCCTCCGTTGCACTGACTCAAGAAGGTTAATATCGTGTCTAAAATGTGGGGACCATGCCTGTATACAGTACTCTAGATGTGGCCTAACATAAGAGTTATAGAGTTTAAGAATAACCTCCTTACTTTTGTAACTGACATTTCTCTTAATAAAACCCAGCACTCTATTTGCCCTATTTCTTGCTTCAATACACTGCTTAGAAAACCTAAATGACTTATCTATTACTACTCCTAGATCTTTCTCATCCTCTACTGAGCTCAGCCAATGCCCATCCATTTCATAGTTAAATTCTCTATTATCTTTTCCCATGTTAATAACTTTGCACTTATCAAGGTTGAAAGTCATTTGCCACTTATGTGCCCAGGATAACAATTTATTTAAGTCCCCCTGCACTTTAAAATTATCATCAATATCTTTAACTACAGCTGCTAATTTGGTATCATCCGCAAAAATTGACACTTTATTATTAACTGCCTCCCCAAGATCGTTTATATAGATGACAAATAATAATGGACCGAGAACTGATCCCTGAGGAACCCCACTGATAACATCCCTCCACTCTGACTTTACACCATTTAGCACTACCCTTTGCTTCCTGTCTTTCAGCCACTCAGCTATCCAATTTGAAACACCCCCACATATCCCAATCATTTTTAATTTATGAACTAGTCTCCTGTGTGGTACCTTATCAAATGCTTTACTAAAATCTAAGTTGCTGAGCTCAGGAGGGAACTTAGTGTTAGGCCTAGATTTGGGAATAGGTTAGGTGGTGAGGTAGGCCAGTTAGATGTTTCAGGTGAAGGTAGAGGGCCGGTGGAGGAGGTAGGATATGATAGTTCTAGTGATAGTGAAGTTAGCCCCCTTAGATTAGTTAGAAATAGGCCTAGTGAGGATGGGGGACAGTGGAGAGTGGTTAGGAAACATGAAGCTAGGGAGGCTTCTCCTGTTCTTTGTGAGAATAGGGTTGCCTCTGTTGAGGTGGTTAGCCAGGGGGAGAATAGGTGTGTGAGTCAGAGGGACACAGAACCTATTAGCTTGACTAATAGATTCAGTGCCCTAAGAGAGGAAGTAACTGGAAGTGATATGACTGATGGGGGTGGGGGTGGAGTTCGAGTGACTGGTAGTTTGAATGAGAATAGGAGTGGGGATGGAGTTAGGTCTGTGGGGGTTAGGAATAGGAGTCTGACTGAAGTGCTTGTGATGGGTGATTCGCGAGTTAGATATTTAGATAGGAAGTTGAATGCAAGTAGATTGAATGGTTTGAGGGTGTGTTTGCCGGGTGCTGGAGTGAGAGATCTGTCTGATAGGTATGAGGAACTGGTGTCTGGCTGTGCAAGGGATGCGGTTGTGATTACACATGTAGGAGTGAATGATGTGAAGAAAGTGGGTGCATGTGAGTTACGTGAGAGGTACAAGAGGTTGATTGAAAAGGTGAAAGAAAGTAGAATGAAAGGTGTTGTGACAGGTGTGCTTCCAAGAATGGATGTTGGGGTAGAATGGATGTCTCGTGCAATTGGTCTGAATGATTATGTGAGGAGGATGTGTGAGATGGAAGGTGTCATGTTTGTGGATGTGTGGGATAGGTTTGTTGGAATGAAAGAAATGTATGCGATGGATGGACTGCATTTGAGTAGGAGGGGGGTAGATGTGTTGTGGGAGGAGTATGATCGTGTTATTAGGTCTTTGCGGGCGGGAAACTAGATACTAATAGTGGTCAGGGAATTATGAGAGGACATTATAGTACTGAAAGTAGAATGGACTTGGCACATAACAGAAATAGGTTCCAAGGCGATAGAGGTGAGGTCATTCAAGTTTCAAGAGGTGCTTCAGGGATAGGGGGGTTAAATTGTTTCTATACAAATGCTCGTAGTCTTAGAAACAAGAAGGATGAGCTATTTAGTTATATTAGCAATGAGGATATAGATATATTATGCGTTACTGAATCATGGGTTAATGAAATAGAATTTAGTGACACTATAAGTGAATTTGATTTTCAGGGCTATAATATGTACATTAGTCAAAGGACAGGTAGGATTGGTGGAGGAATAATTATCTATATAAAAAACAAGATTGTTTCAAGTTTAAATACTTCAATAAAGCAGGATGGAGTTGAGTCACTTTGGATAGATATTAGGTTCAGTAAAAATAGAATGGTGCATTTGGGAGCTTTTTACAGGCCACCTGGGCAGACTGATGATATAGATGAACTAATGATAAGGGAAATAAGTAAGGGATGTGAAACAGATGCAGTTATTATTGGGGACTTCAACTTAAACTCTGTGGACTGGGAAAATATGATAGGTAGGGATAGAACAAGTGGCAGGTTCATAGAATGCTTTGAGGATAATTTTTTGAATCAATTTGTTAATGAGCCAACGAGGGGGGACAATATATTAGATTTAGTACTTTCTAACAGTGATCATTTAGTTCAAGAATTGACTGTTGGGGAAGCATTGGGAAATAGTGACCATCAGATAGTTCGTTTTAACTTGGGAATTGAGAAGGGTAAAATAACTGAGAATGCTGAAAAAGTTCCAAATTTTCATAAGGGAGATTATGTAAAACTTCGAAGCTTGCTAAATTTGGTAGACTGGGATATAGAATTCAGAGGTAAAAATGCTTATGGGATGTGGGATACTTTCAAGCATATAATAAATGTAGTCCAAGAACAATGTATCCCAATGAAGGCCATTAGGAACAAAAGTAGGAAACCATTATGGTGGAATCAGGAGATAGCTAGAAAAATTTCAGAGAAGAAAAGGGCATATAAAAAATTACAGGTAGAAAATAATATTCAAAATTTAAGTGATTATAGAATGGCTAGGAATGAGTTAAATAAGATTATAAAGAAGAACAAAAGGGTGTCAGAAATTAAATTAGCTCAGGATAGCAACAAAGATCCTAGAAAGTTCTTTAGTTACTATAAAACTAATAACAAGTGTGGCAGAGTTAAAATAGGACCTATCAAATATGAAGGGTTTGTGAGAGAAACTGATGAGGAAATAGTTGAGGTACTAAATGGTCATTTTGCATCAGTATTTACAAAAGAGAAACTAAATAGTCCTATGTATAGTACTCATAGGTCAGGAAAAGAGGTGTTTACTAACATTTGTGTGGATCGGAGGATGATAAAAGGACTAATAGGTGATTTAGATACTACCAAGGCCTCCGGCCCTGATAATATTCATTCTAGGATACTTAAGGAAGGGGTAGAAAGTATCTCAATAGCTCTGGACAAGTTATATACTAGGTCATTGGAATATGGAGAAATACCCGATGATTGGAAGAGAGCGAATGTAGTCCCCATTTTCAAGAAGGGTAGTAAAGAGGATCCAAATAACTTTAGACCGGTTAGCCTAACTCCTGTAGTCTGTAAAATTCTTGAGAAAATAGTTAAAAAAGGGATTTGCCAACATCTAGAGAGGGAGGGGTTAATCAGCGATGCTCAGCATGGGTTTAGATCAGGTAGATCATGTTTGACTAACTTACTAGACTTTCTGGAGTTTGTAACAGATCAAGTAGATAAGGGAGAGAATGTAGATATAATTTACTTAGATTTTAGTAAAGCATTTGATAAGGTACCACACAGGAGACTAGTTCATAAATTAAAAATGATTGGGATATGTGGGGGTGTTTCAAATTGGATAGCTGAGTGGCTGAAAGACAGGAAGCAAAGGGTAGTGCTAAATGGTGTAAAGTCAGAGTGGAGGGATGTTATCAGTGGGGTTCCTCAGGGATCAGTTCTCGGTCCATTATTATTTGTCATCTATATAAACGATCTTGGGGAGGCAGTTAATAATAAAGTGTCAATTTTTGCGGATGATACCAAATTAGCAGCTGTAGTTAAAGATATTGATGATAATTTTAAAGTGCAGGGGGACTTAAATAAATTGTTATCCTGGGCACATAAGTGGCAAATGACTTTCAACCTTGATAAGTGCAAAGTTATTAACATGGGAAAAGATAATAGAGAATTTAACTATGAAATGGATGGGCATTGGCTGAGCTCAGTAGAGGATGAGAAAGATCTAGGAGTAGTAATAGATAAGTCATTAAGGTTTTCTAAGCAGTGTATTGAAGCAAGAAATAGGGCAAATAGAGTGCTGGGTTTTATTAAGAGAAATGTCAGTTACAAAAGTAAGGAGGTTATTCTTAAACTCTATAACTCTTATGTTAGGCCACATCTAGAGTACTGTATACAGGCATGGTCCCCACATTTTAGACACGATATTAACCTTCTTGAGTCAGTGCAACGGAGGGCAACAAAGATTATTCCTTCCCTGAGGCACCTTGAATATGAAGATAGACTGAGGGTATTAAATATGTTCTCGTTCGAAAGGAGGTGTGTGAGAGGGGATATGATTGAGCTGTTTAAAATTTTTTCCGGGATAGATAAATTGGATGTTAGCAAGTTTTTTGAGTTAGATGATGGAAATCGGACTAGAGGTCACCACTTGAAAATTAAAAAGCAAGGGTGTAGGTTGGATTTAAGAAAGTATTTTTTCACCAATAGAGTGGTAGACTTCTGGAACAAATTGCCGCAGAGGGTAGTAGGTAGTCCAAATCTAAATGTATTTAAGAGTAGGTTGGATGAGTTTATGGGAAGGGAAGGTTGTGATGGTTCCTAAGTTTTGTATATATTAATATTGTTTGTATATATCTATAGCTGCATGATTTAGTTCTTGACAAGCCTTGATTGGTGATACCCTTGTTTCTGGATGCAATCCTCTGGATGTAGTTTTCCTGGGAGTTTGGGTGCCTTGAAAAAGATGCCGCTTGACTCGGATGACCTATGATGAGCCCTTGTGGCTTTTGTCATCCGTTATATTATATTGTGGGGGACTTTGATTTTGTCTTCCCCTGGTGATGGTGCTTTTTGTGGGTGGGTTTTGACGGAGGCGGATGACCTTTGATAGGCCCTTGTGGCTTTTGTCATCCGTGTAATTATGTTATGTTATGTTATGTTAAATTATATCTACATTCTCTCCCTTATCTACTTGATCTGTTACAAACTCCAGAAAGTCTAGTAAGTTAGTCAAACATGATCTACCTGATCTAAACCCATGCTGAGCATCGCTGATTAACCCCTCCCTCTCTAGATGTTGGCAAATCCCTTTTTTAACTATTTTCTCAAGAATTTTACAGACTACAGGAGTTAGGCTAACCGGTCTAAAGTTATTTGGATCCTCTTTACTACCCTTCTTGAAAATGGGGACTACATTTGCTCTCTTCCAATCATCGGGTATTTCTCCATATTCCAATGACCTAGTATATAACTTGTCCAGAGCTATTGAGATACTTTCTACCCCTTCTTTAAGTATCCTAGAATGAATATTATCAGGGCCGGAGGCCTTGGTAGTATCTAAATCACCTATTAGTCCTTTTATCATCCTCCGATCCACACAAATGTTAGTAAACACCTCTTTTCCTGACCTATGAGTACTATACATAGGACTATTTAGTTTCTCTTTTGTAAATACTGATGCAAAATGACCATTTAGTACCTCAACTATTTCCTCATCAGTTTCTCTCACAAACCCTTCATATTTTATAGGTCCTATTTTAACTCTGCCACACTTGTTATTAATTTTATAGTAACTAAAGAACTTTCTAGGATCTTTGTTGCTATCCTGAGCTAATTTAATTTCTGACACCCTTTTGCTCTTCTTTATAATCTTATTTAACTCATTCCTAGCCATTCTATAATCACTTAAATTTTGAATATTATTTTCTACCTGTAATTTTTTATATGCCCTTTTCTTCTCTGAAATTTTTCTAGCTATCTCCTGATTCCACCATAATGGTTTCCTACTTTTGTTCCTAATAGCCTTCATTGGGATACATTGCTCTGGACTACATTTATTACATGCTTGAAAGTATCCCATAAGCATTTTTACCTCTGAATTCTACATCCCAGTCTACCAAATTTAGCAAGCTTCGAAGTTTTACATAATCTCCCTTATGAAAATTTGGAACTTTTTCAGCATTCTCAGTTATTTTACCCTTCTCAATTCCCAAGTTAAAACGAACTATCTGATGGTCACTATTTCCCAATGCTTCCCCAACAGTCAATTCTTGAACTAAATGATCACTGTTAGAAAGTACTAAATCTAATATATTGTCCCCCCTCGTTGGCTCATTAACAAATTGATTCAAAAAATTATCCTCAAAGCATTCTATGAACCTGCCACTTGTTCTATCCCTACCTATCATATTTTCCCAGTCCACAGAGTTTAAGTTGAAGTCCCCAATAATAACTGCATCTGTTTCACATCCCTTACTTATTTCCCTTATCATTAGTTCATCTATATCATCAGTCTGCCCAGGTGGCCTGTAAAAAGCTCCCAAATGCACCATTCTATTTTTACTGAACCTAATATCTATCCAAAGTGACTCAACTCCATCCTGCTTTATTGAAGTATTTAAACTTGAAACAATGTTGTTTTTAATATAGATAATTATTCCTCCACCAATCCTACCTGTCCTTTGACTAATGTACATATTATAGCCCTGTAAATCAAATTCACTTATAGTGTCACTAAATTCTATTTCATTAACCCATGATTCAGTAACGCATAATATATCTATATCCTCATTGCTAATATAACTAAATAGCTCATCCTTCTTGTTTCTAAGACTACGAGCATTTGTATAGAAACAATTTAACCCCCCTATCCCTGAAGCACCTCTTGAAACTTGAATGACCTCACCTCTATCGCCTTGGAACCTATTTCTGTTATCTGCCAAGTCCATTCTACTTTCAGTACTATAATGTACTCTCATAATTCCCTGACCACTATTAGTATCTAGTTTCCCGCCCGCAAAGACCTAATAACACAATCATACTCCTCCCACAACACATCTACCCCCCTCCTACTCAAATGCAGTCCATCCATCGCATACATTTCTTTCATTCCAACAAACCTATCCCACACATCCACAAACATGACACCTTCCATCTCACACATCCTCCTCACATAATCATTCAGCCCAATTGCACGAGACATCCATTCTACCCCAACATCCATTCTTGGAAGCACACCTGTCACAACACCTTTCATTCTACTTTCTTTCACCTTTTCAATCAACCTCTTGTACCTCTCACGTAACTCACATGCACCCACTTTCTTCACATCATTCACTCCTACATGTGTAATCACAACCGCATCCCTTGCACAGCCAGACACCAGCTCCTCATACCTATCAGACAGATCTCTCACTCCAGCACCAGGCAAACACACCCTCAAACCATTCAATCTACTTGCATTCAACTTCCTATCTAAATATCTAACTCGCGAATCACCCATCACAAGCACTTCAGTCAGACTCCTATTCCTAACCCCCACAGACCTAACTCCATCCCCACTCCTATTCTCATTCAAACTACCAGTCACTCGAACTCCACCCCCATCAGTCATTTCACTTCCAGTTACTTCCTCTCTTAGGGCACTGAATCTATTAGTCAAGCTAATAGGTTCTGTGTCCCTCTGACTCACACACCTATTCTCCCCCTGGCTAACCACCTCAACAGAGGCAACCCTATTCTCACAAAGAACAGGAGAAGCCTCCCTAGCTTCATGTTTCCTAACCACTCTCCACTGTCCCCCATCCTCACTAGGCCTATTTCTAACTAATCTAAGGGGGCTAACTTCACTATCACTAGAACTATCATATCCTACCTCCTCCACCAGCCCTCTACCTTCACCTGAAACATCTAACTGGCCTACCTCACCACCTAACCTATTCCCAAATCTAGGCCTAACACTAAGTTCCCTCCTGAGCTCAGCAACTAACCCCTCCAGCCTACATATCCTGTCTAAATCCTGCCTTCTCATCCCCTCTAAATCTACAATGCATTCACGCAGCCCACATACAACACATGTATACCCCTCACCTAATACACCACAACCAATGCATACATTCCGACACTCATGCTCACTTTCATCCCCAAACTCCATCACTTATTCAAACAAAGAAAGAACTTAAGTAGCAATAAGAAAAAAAAGAAGAGCAACTTAGCTTTCGCTGATTGTGGTGAGAAAAAAACAAAAAACAAACAAACTATAGAAAAATCTGAAAAATAGATCAACAGACTGAGAGCTCTATAAAACACGTGCTACCTGTTCGAAGGTCAGTCGAAGACTGACCTTCGAACATTGGGCATGGTGACCCTATTTGTTTCACGGGATGCAATCGCTCATCACCTCATGCAGTTGCCCGCACTGCAAGATGTGCTTACAGGCCAGGCGCCGCCATTTCGGACCACCCCTCCTGCCTGGTGGCCTGGCAGTCGATCGGCATGGCAGCTCCACCTTAGACACGGCGTAAAAAAGATAGATTTTGAAGACGAGAGGAAAAGTGATGTGAGGAAGGTATGGGTGGGGATGAAGCAGGTTGTTAAAAACCAACCACCCTAGACCGGAGCTCAGGGCTAAGGGAACATTGTCCCCTCCCCCCTCAGCCCCGATCCAGGACAGCTGGCCGAGAAGAAGGTCAGCATCTACCCTGTGAAATTAGAGGCTGACCAGAGAAAGTTGTGCGAGAGGTTGTAGGAAAAGAGAGGAAACAAATGTTTTGAAGGAAGGAAGAGAGGCTAAGCTAGGGCCGGACGGGGTGCTGAGTCCCGTCAGCACGGCAAATCCCCGCGCCCCTTACGGGGTATTTGATCTTGAGAACGTACCGTTGGTGTGTCCTCTAGGCAACAGCCATCACTCTACAGTGGGCGCAAAGGAAATGTTAACTCAAATTTTGCGGTTAACTTTTTTTCCGCATTCCCACCATATAGATAGTGGGAGGGGCTTGGTATTATGCATGTACCTGCAGCCAGGGCTCCCTCACAACTTCCTGCCAGGCTCAGTTTAAGTGTGCTCTCAGAGCTCAGACAGTGTACATCTGTGTTACGCTACCCCAAAGCCCGCATCTTTTTCACCTTTCTGCTGACTTTGACGCCCTACCAGACACCACCATACCATCGCCATGAGGCGTAGCAAGCTGACAATGGAGGAGAAGACCTGTGCCCTAACCCTAATGGAGCAGGAAGTGCCAGTAAAGCATGTAGCTGTCGATCTGAATGTGAGCCATGTGTCACCACCTCACAAACCTGGCTCTGGGGGCAAGAAGAAGACTAGTGCTCAGACTGACAAGGTTTTGCTTCACAACGTCGCTATTCGTACGATCCAGCACCACGTACAAAAAGACCTGGGTTTGCCCTGCCACCGTGCCACCAAGAAACTGAGGCTGACGAGGGTATGAAGAAAAAAACGCCAGCTTTCACAAAGAAATATCAAGATTGGACACCAGAGCAGTGGAAGAAAGTCATGTGGAGTGACAAGAGCAGTTTTTGGCTCAGCAGGGGTGGCTCGAAAGTGGTGCGGCGGCCCAGTGATGTGAGCACCCCGATGGCGTATGGTTTGGGGATGCTTCAGTGGGAAAAAGGGCAGGGGTGGTCTCTATTTCCTTCCCAAGAACGTCACCATGAAGGGAAAGAATTACATTGAGGTTTTGGAGGAACATCTGCTCCATTTCTACGCTCTCCATGGCTGTGACTTTCTTATGCACGATGGCGCCCCTGCACACCAGGCATGAGCTGTCAAAGACTTCTTTAATGAGCTGAACATCGAAGTTTTGGACTGGCCAGGCAACTCACCCAACTTAAACCCCATAGAGAATGCCTAGAACCAAATGAAAAATGAAGTTGCTAAGTCCCGGCCCACCTCGATCCCCGCCCTGAAGGAGACACTCATTAAGCTGTGGGTGGCAATGGACGGCTCCTACTTCGAGAATCTTGCAACATCCATGCCCAAGAGGATCCAGGAGGTGTTGAAGACCCGTGGGAACATGACAAAGTACTAAATGTAAAGAAATGTAAGTAAAAGGACCCAATAAAACAACTTGAAATGTACTTTTGTGCTTAATTATCCAAATATTCTTAATGTTAACATTTCCTTTGCGCCCACTGTACAATAGTTTTTGATTTTCTTATTGATGATGGTGAAGACTGTAATGATAGTAATGTAAGGTACAAATACTGCTTTCATAGAGGCAATTATGGTGAGATTAATAGAGAGCTATCATTGATTGGCTGGAACCAAATATTTGAAGGCAAGACTGTGTTGGAGAAGTATGATGTATTTGTTAATATATGCACTGAGCTAATAGAAAAATATGTGTCTAAAACAGAAATAATTATTGGTAAGCCTAAGGCTAAGTGGATGACCAAGGAAGTAAAAAATCAGATAATTGTCAAGGAAAGAGCATGGAAGAGGATGAAGGCAAGAAAAACTCCCCTTAGAGAGGAAAGAGATAGACAAGAGAAATAAAACAAATGCTATGGTTAAACTGGCTAAGATACTCTTTAAAAAGAAACTTGCACATGATATCAAATGTAACCTAAAACATTTTTGGAGCTTTATCGGAAGCAGGACCAAACTTAAAGAAAATATGTTGAGAATAAAGAAAAGAAATGGTATGATGACAGTGAATGATGTTGAAACAGCCAATGAACTGAATCAAGCATTCCAAGTTGTCTTTGTGAATGAATCTGAAATAAATATGCCAGTTTTTGGTGAAGGGTATGACATGCCTATCTTGGAAAATATTGAAGTTACCTTGGAAGTTGTTTCAGTTCTATTAAGGAAGACTAATGTTAATAATCTATGGGACCAGACAGAATCCACCCAAAGTTTTTAAGCAACTACCACATTAAACTGGCAGTCCCAATAACAATGTTAATAAAAAAATCCTTGGGAAATGGAATGGTAAATATGTAGATTGGCAGCTCAGCTGAAAAAGTGGATTCTTGTTTGTTTATATTTCATTCACCCCTGCTTGAATATTCATGCGCTCAATAAAAAGTAGTTCCTTTAAATGATCTATTAAGATATTTAAATATATAAAAAAGGTAATAAAAATAGTAAAATGGGGACAAATATATTGACAAATAAAAATTACTCCAAATGAGGATAATAAAAAGATATTAAGTGAAAAACAAAATAAAAATTCAATTCAGTTATTTCTGATGTCAGACCCCACCCCCATTATAATTCACAAAATGATTAAAGGCGCAGAATTGATTTGGTTAAATCATTCACTTCTGTAAATGTTAGAACATTATTCTATAAACAATTAGGATTATATACTGGGGGGATGTGCCCCTCAGACCCCCCCCCCCAATTGATTGAAACTCAGGATCATCGTAGGGTGGTACCCCCATTGTATTTACCCCCACACAAGCCGTCCCCTTAAATTTACTCCAAAAATGTGAAACATATTGGAACACGGACGAAATAGTTTATATCCCATCGTTCAAGATGCCAATTCACATATTTACCAATAGAATTTTGCCCACCTTATGGAAAGTTGAAAAGATTTGTCCTATCTTTAAAAAAGGTGATCCTCTTAACTATCGGCCGATATCCCTTACATGTATAGTATGTAAAATGTGCGAAACCATCATTAGGGATAAGTTAATTGAACATTTAGAGTCCAATGGTATCCTTAGTAGAAAACAGCATGGTTTTAGGAAGAAGCTTAGTACAGTAACAAATCTCATTAAGTATCTGGAAGCACTGACAAAAGCAGTTGATTTGCAAATACCAACACTGTGACCCACAAAAGGCTATTGGCTAAAGTGTATGGTTACGGTATTAGAGGTAGTGTGTTGGAATGGATCAGGGATTTTCTTGCTGATAGAAAACAATTTGTAGAAGTTCGAGGTCAGCATTCCACTCAGCTAGCAGTAACATCCGGAGTTCCTCAAAAATTCCTCAGCCTCCTGATCACCCACAAGAGCTTCCCAGTCTATATTTCTGTAATTAAAATCGCCCATTATACACACATGCTTACTTCTACATGCCCGTTCAATCTCCTGCCACAGAAGATTTGAAGCTTCCTTACTAAGATTTGGTGGTCTGTATAATAATCCTAAGACAAGCTTGTTTTTACCTTCCTTTACATTTAGCCATAATGACTCTGTGTTATCATCTAATTTAATTGTACTGTTTACACAACACTGGAGATTATCTTTAATATAAATAATAACCCCTCCTCCAATCTCAGTATCCTTAATAACTTCTTCCCTATTTGTCAGAACTAAATCCAGTATATTATTACCTCTAGTGGGTTCGTTAATAATCTGCCTCAGAAAATTATCTTGGACAACATTCAAAAATTCCTCAGCCTCCTGATCACCCACAAGAGCTTCCCAGTCTATATTTCTGTAATTAAAATCGCCCATTATACACACATGCTTACTTCTACATGCCCGTTCAATCTCCTGCCACAGAAGATTTGAAGCTTCCTTACTAAGATTTGGTGGTCTGTATAATAATCCTAAGACAAGCTTGTTTTTACCTTCCTTTACATTTAGCCATAATGACTCTGTGTTATCATCTAATTTAATTGTACTGTTTACACAACACTGGAGATTATCTTTAATATAAATAATAACCCCTCCTCCTCTCTTCCTATTCCTATCTGTATGGAACATGTTAAAGCCCTCAATCTCAACCTCAGGTTTAAAGTGATTACCTGCCAAATCAAGCCATGACTCTGTTATCGCAATTATATCAAAATTCTCTTCACTTGCTAACGCTCTTAAGAGATCTATCTTATTCCTTATACTCCGACCATTTGTGTAGTATATTTTTAAGTTTTTTTTATTATTCCCATCTTCATTGCATTGTGCTTTTTTATTCCTAGTTATCTGCTCATTCACTTGTGCATTAGTCCCCCTATAACGCATCAGTATGCCCTCTCCCCTAGCTATTCCTCTATCACTGCATCCCTTCCATTTCCTACACCTGCCCTCTATTCCTGTTATTCCCTTACCTCTAACAGCTTCTAGTTTCCCACCCGTAAGGACCTAATCACACTATCCAGCTCCCCCCATAGAACCTCAACACCTGCCCGACTAAGATGGAGCCCATCCATCGCATACAACCTCCTATTCCCGTAAAACCCTCCCCAGACATCTACAAACACCAATCCTAGCTCCTCACACAGTCCTTTCACAAATTCATTCAAACCAATTGCACGCGACAACCATTCTACCCCCACATCCAATCTCGGAAGCACACCAGAAACAACACCTTTTACCCTGCTTTTACTCATCCTTTCAACTAACCTTTTATACTGCTCACGTAACTCACATGTACCCACCTTCTTTACATCATTCACTCCCACATGCGTAATCACAACTGCATCCCTCTCACACCCAGAAACCAGCCTATCATACCTCTCACAAACATCACTTACACCAGCACCCGGCAGACAAACTCTCATTCCCTTCCACTTGCTATCACTCAACTTCCTATCTAAATACCTAATCTGAGAGTCACCCATCACTAGCACCTCAGTCATTCTCCTATTCTGTCTTGGCCTAACATTACCCTCCCTCCTGCTCTCAGTCACGCTACCACCCATCCTGCTTTCATCCACAATCACACCAGGCAAATCACTTTCACACTCTTCCTCTCTCAGGACATTGAATCTGTTAGTCAACCTAACAGGTTCTATGTCCCTCTCATTCACACACCTAACCTGTCCTAACTTATCTATCCTATCCATTTTCACCCACCATTCATCATCACTCACAACTTCCACACTGTTCCCAGTCCTAGCCCTATCTTCCACCCTCTTAGCACTAATCTCACCCTTCAATCGCACACTTGCATCTCTTCTCACCTCAAACACCAAATCATTCAACCTCTTACATTCCCCACTCAACCTCCTAACCTCCCCTTCCAGAAAACACACACGGCATTCAGTTACATTCACTCTCCTTTCAACTCCACATGCATCACACACCACATACACACTACTTTCAAACGGCATGCTCTCACCATCTATACAAAAAGCCATACTCTCAGAAATTTACTAATGAAAAAGTTAACACTCACCAAAAAAAAAATTCTTGCTCAGGATTGCTGCTAGTGGGTGATTGATGTATTAAATAAATACAAGAAAAATTACACACCCAAATCAGTATTAATCCCAATCTTACAATGAGAATCAGGAGCTCCTGTAAGACAACCTTCCAGAACAAAGCCACAGTATATTGTCAGTACTCCATCAATAAGTGCCTTCAAGAATAGACTTGATAACAACTGGAACCAAAGTAACTAGTCATATGAATGATACTTGGAATGTCTTAATTTAGTGATATGTGAGCAAAGCAAGAAATATTTTTCTAATTTTGTTTCTATACATAAACAAATCATTATTTAATGATAATAACTAGGATCAAAGTGCCCAATAAAAAGGAAATTTGACATTTAATTTAAGTATCTGAAGGAAGTGGACCTATAACAGTTAAAACTGTGATAATTTAAAATACTAATGACCAATACTTTGTAAAATAAGTTGAGGTGGGACCCAAACAAGACAAAGTCTTATTCTCCCACTAATATCAAATAAGTAAGTGAGTGGAGTTCCACAGGGGTCAGTGCAAAGACCCCTACTATTCCTCATAATGATCGGGGACATAGACCATGAGCTGCAGCACTCCCAGGTTACTTCATTCAATGATGATACTAGGTTAAGGAAAATGGGTACAATTGAGAATGAAGTGGCTTTGCTCCAAGAAGATCTAAATAAACTAATCACATGGGCCGACTCAAACATGAAAATAAACAATAAAAAATTTGAACTGATGAGATATGGCTCCCTAAAGGACATCAAACAATACACCAAATATCAGGCCCATGAACAAAATATTGAACCAAAAGAACATGTGCGGGATCTGGGAGTCACAATAAGTGCGGATGGAACCTTCCCGCATCACATCAACCTTACCAACAAAATGGCCAGGAAACTCACTGAGGACTTTTCGGAACAGAGAAAAGACATGTATGATAACCCTCTGGAAGTTTTTAGTCCTCCCTAAACTAGAGTACTGCCATCAGCTCTGGTGTCCCTACAAATTGGGGGACATCATAAAACTAGAAGTTGTTCAAAGAACACTCACAAGCAGGATATCGGGCCTCCTACATTTAAACTACTGGGAGTGGCTAAAAGAGCTGAAGCTATACTCCTTACAAAGAAGATGTGAATGGTACCTAGTGATCTATGTGTGGAAGATCTTGGAGGGGCTAGTACCGAATGTGGGACTTGAGGTGAATAATCGGTAACACTTCAGATTCGGGGCACACGGTAGGTGGCGCTGTTAGTAGGCTACAATATATCTCATATGACGTCAGACGGGAACAATCACGGCATTATATTTTTTTGTATATGAGTATATACTGGGGGCTGCACCCCCCAGACCCCCCAATTGATTGAAACTCAGGGTCATCATAGGGTGATCCCCCTGCAGTGATATCTCCCCCATGAGCAGCTTTTTACTGGCAGAAAAAAACTAACCTAATGACAAACAATACTTACTTTAAGCGGGCGAGTATAATTCTGCTATGGCTAGCAGAAATTTGTGGAACCGCTCTTTGATACTCGAAAATTTCTTCACAAAAAGAGCAGTTGCAAGATACCCAGCAAAATGTTCTTGCTTGCGTCCGAAGCTGGGCACACTTCCCCTTGCATCCCTCCAGTGTCATTAGATGTTCTGGGTGTTTGCGCATTTTGGGATCCACGAAATACTGCGAGTAGTTAACCGTTAGATGCGTGTAACCTTCAGATGATAACTGCGAATAGGCAGCCCAGCCGTCAGAAACGATCGTACCTCCTGGTCGGACCCACTCTTATGACGCAATGAGGGTTTCAGCGTTCCTATTGGCTGTAGGCACCATAAACACTTTTTTGGTTTCTCGTTCAAAACCCCCTGAAAACCCCACTGTCCTTCCAGCACACGCCCGTGATTGTATTTTCATTTGCTGAATTTTGCCTCATCTACCTCAACAATTTTGGAGGGACTGCCGATTGGTTCAGCCCGCTTTTCAAAAAAAGAAATAAGTACTTTGCGGCAAAAGCTAAACTAATCAGTGATTGTAGTGTTAGAAAGGCCAGTTTGTTCACATTTTTTAACATACGTAAAACGATTAATAACGAAAAAATATGAAATTTGAACAATTTCTTTAAAACTTAAATGGGAACCCACAAAAAATGTACCCTTACACACTGATTGTTTGAAATAGAAACTCTGTTGCTTACCTTTTTTGTTTAAATAGAATTAATCGCAACAAAACATTAAATTTTCGGAAATATGTAAATTTGCATTGCATTTTGGGCATTTTATAGTTATCTTGATTAGTTTATGAGCCTCTAGATAATCTAAAAGTTTTTTTGCGGTTATACAAAATAAAGCCGAATTTGAATAATGACGAAGCACAAGTAGAACACGCAAACGACATAACTAAACAAAAACATTTGTAAAACTGGTCCTATTTATAAGCTATGACGTTGCCAGTAAGAAGCTGTTATCGTTCGTAACAATACAAAATATACAAAAACAAAACAAAAAACAATAAAAGACATCAAGAAACCTTACCTAACTTAGAAAAACTATAAACAAGCAGAGGCACAGATATTTAGTAAATAATACAGACTAAAAGTTACAAATCTCCAAAACAACAAAAAAATATAACACTGTGATTGGTCACATCTGATGATACTGTCTGATGTCAGAAGAGATATGCTGTAGCCGACTAACAGCGCCACCTACCATGCGCCCCGAATCTGAAGTATTACCGAATAATCATCTGAGAAGAGGCAGACTGTGTTACATCAAGAGAACTGAGGCCACAACACAGAGAACTGCAATAATCCTGCACAACACTTTCTCCAAACAAGGAGCTCATCTATTTAATGCCATAACATAATTTCACGGATGACAAAAGCCACAAGGGCATATCAAAGGTCATCTGCATCCGTCAAAACCCAGCCACATAGGACTATATCAAAAATCGCCAGGGCAAGACAAAATCAAAGTCCCCTACAATATAATATAACAGGTGACAAAAGCCACAAGGGCTCATCATAGGTCATCCGAGTCAAACGGCCTCTTTTTTAAGGCACCCAAACTCCCAAGAAAACTACATCAAGAGGATTGTGTCTAGAAACAAGGGTATAACCAATCAAGGCTTATCAAGAACTAAATCATGCAGCTATAGATATATACAAATAATATTAATATATACAAAACTTAGGAACCATCACAACCTTCCCTCCCCATAAACTCATCTAACTTACTCTTAAATACATTTAAATTTGGACTACCTACTACCCTCTGCGGCAATTTGTTCCAGAAGTCTACCACTCTATTAGTGAAAAAATATTTTCTTAAATCCAACCTACACCCTTGCTTTTTAATTTTAAAGTAGTGACCTCTAGTCCGATTTCCATCATCTAACTAAAAAAACTTGCTAACATCCAATTTATCTATCCTAGAAAATTTTTTGCTAAATATGTAGATTAGCGGCACAGCTGAAAAAGTGGATTTTTGTGTGTTTATATTTCATTCGTCAGTGCCTGAATATTCATGCGCGTTTGAGTCCTAGTTCTGTAAACATTGAACATTATTCTATAAATAATTAGGATTATATACTGGGGGGCTGTGGCCCGCCCAATTGATTGAAAATCAGGATCGTAGGGGGAGGGCTCCCTGCAGTGTTTACCACCACACGAGCAGTCGCTTTAAATTTAGTCCCAAAACGTGAAACATATTGGAACACAGACGAAATAGTTTACGTCCCATCGTTCGCGCCGCCAATCTACATGTTTACCAAAATTTTAAACAGCTCAATCATATCCCCTCTCACACACTTCCTTTCAAACGAGAACATATTTAATACCCTCAGTCTATCAATATATTCAAGGTACCAAAGACAATCAGTGAACTGAGAGGAGTCTACAGAATCTGGTAAATATGTAGATTATTGGCGCAAACGATGGGACGTACTATTTCATCCGTGTTCCAAAATGTTTCATTTTTTGAGTACATTTAAGTTGACGGCTCGTGTGGGTGTAAACACAATGGGGGGACTACACTACGATGATCCTGAGTTTCATTAAATTGGGGGGGTCTGGGGGGCACAGCCCCCCAGTATATAATCCTAATTGTTTATAGAATAATAATTCAAAAAGGACTCAAACACGCATGAATATTCCGACACAAGTGAACGATAATATTTACACACAAATTTTTTTTCAGGCCAGGCCGCTAATCTAGATATTTACCCAGAATCCTTCAAATGCCAACTGGACAAATGGTTGGCAAATCTGCGCGATGAGCCCCCTACACCAGGATACACCAGCACTGCAAGCAAATCCTTGGCAGATCACCCAAGATAAGCAGAGCTGTCTGGTCACTGCAGAAGTCCACCTTAGCTGCGTCATCTGATAGCAGAATTCTTCAAAGTACGAGCAGTCCCCTTGAATTTACTCAAAAAGATGAAACATATTGGAACAGGGACGAAATATTTTGCGGCCCATCAGTCGCACCGCTGATCTTCAGGTTTACCCCAAAATGTAGGCAGAGGGGTTTAAGGTAAATAGTGAGTCATGAACTGAAGTGAATCATCTTTTTTTCAGGTTTCTTACAACTTTTTGCAAGCCTTACTTTGCTTTGTAGATTTAATCTCTTTTAATATCGCCTAGGAGGTAAGTGAATGTTTGTTTTCTCATTAATGCTTATATACCAGATTAAAGTGAAGGTTGAAGAAATGGGTATAAATTGATTTTGTGTAATTTAAGTTTGTATCACTTTTAACTTAACTCTTGCATATTCTGTTAATGCTTTCGGGCTGATTACTTGTTCCTCCCCATTTAGTTAATATTTCAAGGTATAAATAACTTTGAACATAAATTTCATAACTTCAGTCTTTAATTAATATGTTGGGGACTAGAAGAATAAAAATAGCAAGCTTTTGTATGTTCTCCTTATGTCTGCTGAATTGATGAGGAACACTATACATTTTACTTGGTTGCAAAATATCGGTAGTTTACAATCGTTATAAAGAATGAAGAGACTCCCTACACCGCCCACTACGAACTTTTAACCACATGAAAAAATAAGATTGAGGTAATAGAGTCAATAAACAAAGTATCAACTAATAGAACACACATCTGGCTTTGAAACTACGATGTCTGAATCTAGATGAGGCACATGTGAAAATGAGATTTCACTTAACCTTCTGGTTTTGTTCTAATTTGTTTTGTTATGTTTGTCTCAGAAGTATTGCTTGTGCATCGTCATAAAGTTTATATGCATATCACACGTATTTCCACGTATTATTCATTATATTTAACTTATACAGGGATAAAAGAAAATGTTTATACGGAGTGATAGATATCGGAGAATTTTATTTGTCCGTTGAGGGAAATTAATGGCTTTATGTACATTTATCGCCAAAAGTTCGGAGACTACTATATTTTTTTCATATAAGAAAATTAATAGGGTGAATCAAACTTTGCAATTTGTTTTATTGTGTTTGTATCATAATTTGAACGTGAAATATACAAAATATTTAGATTCTAAACCCATTTTATTAAAAAAAAATACAGTCAATATTTTAGAATGATGTTCCTTGTTCATCGAGACTGTTTCGATTCATTTTTTGCATGCTGGAAATCAAATTTGTCATGGTATCTTGACTGATATTGCGCCATATATGTTTAATAAGAACCCACAACTGCTCACATATGGATAGCTTCTAGTTTATCAACTGCTAGTTAGATTACCGGCCACATATTCTCTATTAGGTTTAAATTTGTCGAATTCACGGCCAAGGTTCCAAAAGTTCGATGTTATTTTCAACCAAGAACTTTGGTTATTGCTTTTGCTTTGTGACAAGGTGCGCCATCATACTGAAAAATACAGTAACCATTTCCAGTTTTGCTCCTAAACCTTTGGGAAAATGTGCCTATGAAGCATAATTTGATACCATTTTAAGTTCATGGCAGTGTTCTTGAGAAAAATTATTAGTGCTCTAGTTCGCTTGGATGTAAAGTAGCTCCACAGATAGAGTGCATGGGTGTTTCATCATAGGCACAACACTTCTCGCGAAAGCTTCCCCCTTTCCTCCTCCCAACGAGGAATCTTCCAGAAGCTCCAAGCAAATCAAAGGGAGCTTCATCAGAAAATTTCACTTTGTCCCTGTCTTTAACAATCCATTCTCTATAATTCCTACATAGGTGAAGCCTATTCGCAAGATTCTTCTTGGTAAGATGAGACTTATTCGCAGCCTTTCTTGACTTGAAACCTTTGTCGAAAAATCTCTACCTCACTTTGTGCGCTGAAGCGTTAACACCTGCCGCTTTCTAATCGTGAGCAAGCATGGCTATGGAGGCAACGCGATCCTTGAGCTGGGACCTTACCTGTAGGCGATCTTACTATTCATTTCAATCTCATGGGTGCTCACAAGACTTCTTCACAGGAGTCTAACTAGTCTTTTTAAAGTCGTTAATTATCCAAAATATGGTGCTCTTTGATGAAAACCTTTAACAACTATCTCTTTGCATTTCAGGGTGAGGGAGAATTACAGAAACCACAAGTGGTAACACGTTGTTTATTACTAAGGTTTCGTTCCTCTGCAGCTTCAGCAGAAGAAGCGAACATCAATAATAAAGAACCTTGTAACAATTGTGGCTTCTCTTATCCTCCTTCTCCATTTGTTGTCAAAGACACCCATCAATACATTTCAATGACAATGAAAAATAAACGACGAAAGTATCGTGAGGTGAGTTGCAAATGGCTTTCGGCGTCGCTGTATCGCCATTGATGAGCAGTGAATCGACTGCGCTCTTCTGACTCCACGCTCGCTTGCACTTTTCGGCACGCTACACAGCCGCCTCCTAGAAACGAAGCATATTTTGAAGAAATGAACACAACGAACGCGGCTTGGAAACGTTATGCAAGGCGTACCATTATAGATGGGTACAAAGCCCACTACAAAGAAAAGATTGCCGATGCTACGAGATCGCTACGGGCTCTCTACCGATTTAAACATCTTTTGATAAGCAACATGAAGAGGCCGATTTTCCTATACCCCGGCATCTCCCTTAATACCCTGAGCAAAACTGCTATGAAGAAAGCGCAATTAGTTCAAAACAAGGCAATAAGGTTGATCGATAACGTTACCCTGTGGGACGAAATTCCCTCAGAAGTATTACATGAATTAACAGATATAGAATCCATAAATATTACCCTAAATAGAAGTGCACAAAATATATGGTAGATGGTTTACCAAACCATGTCAAAAGAGGTGCTACACCCAATACGACTACCAAACAAGGAACTACATGATTTAAGATTCAAACGAGCATTCATAAGCAGTCACCTGCTATCCCAACATGTAACTCACTCGATTTATTAACAAATTTATCAGAAGAAGAAACGGCATATAAATCTAGGGGGGGGGGGGCTCTTGAAGGTCGTCCCTAATTATGGGGGAACCTTGAAGGTAATCGCGAGGACAACCAAGAGCCTTGGAAGGGAGACGTTGGTTGCCAGTAATGGTGATAGATTACCGAGTTATCGCGTAATATTTTGGCAAGGACTCCCGTTGATACAAATGCTCCAGTTGGTTTGCGTTGCCCTTCCTTATTTCCTACGAGAGTTATTTGTTGATTGCTATAGGGAGCCATAAGCCAAGGGGCGGTCATATTCTAGCGAAGGGGTCAAATAGCCCGGTGGATGAGGATAGACCACACCAGGGTAGAACACCGGTATTTCGGGAGTTATGTAATCGCGAGGAATTGCTATTAACGAGAAGAATGTGCAACTGTTGTTTTCCTGATTAATAAGGCCTTGAAGCAGGAAGATTGAGGAACGTTAGGATATTGAAGTCACCAAAGCAAAAATAGAATTATTATTGAACTAGATCTTATTGCTTTTTACAAAAGTTCTTCAATTAAGTTCTAAGTTATGACATAAATTGAGTTCGAGGTCAAGTGCGGGCAAAGTCTAAAGGAGTCCGGACGAATAGAGTCTTTAAGAGTTACACCTTAATGTCTGCGTTATGTACACGACTATATACAAAGATGAATTACGCGAATCCGAGAGATCGGACTGAACGATATACTCGTATAACGCGATATATTGCTATATAAAAATAGTAATTCTCTTTGTTCTGGCTTCACACAATTATATATTCAATTTAAAGCCACGCCCTACAAGTTCCCCATCCAACTAAGCCACACCTCCCTCTTATGTACCAGCCTGTTGATGGATCGGTATTAACAAAACTTGATTTTTGATTGGCTACTGCCGAACATATTGATAAGGAAGGCACTCCGACTATTGGGTAAAATCCTCTGTGGGCGGTGGCATGTTGCCATGGAGACAGCTTCCTAATCTGGGTTCTATTTACTTAATCGTGATAAGTATCCAATTTATTCTGGATTCTGCTTTGATTATAATGTTTGCCTAAGATTGCCTCGACTAAATCTAACAGAGATAACTGTGCTCCGTTTACTATCGTGTGACATTCTCGTAAACGGCGCTAACTTTACTTTTCTCTATCTCTCTGTACTTTATGTGTATAGCAACTCTCGCGTGTGTCCTATTTTGGACGTACGCGCCGGTTGCTACAAACGGAAACATAAATCAAGCTAACAACTAAAGATCCGAAGTGGTATAGGTTGTTAGGTGGTTATTATGCCAATTCATTAGACAGCTCTGGTCACAATAAACCCCCAAACCTATATTTTTGTTATACAAGGGGAATGAAGTTAATCGCTAACGGGAAATCTGAATTTAAAGATGAAATTTCCTTAGGCTTAAATCGGCAACGTCGTGGGAATACGTTTATTAAAGCAAAGAGATACGAAAAATATATATTAGGAAATGAACAGTTATAGTTTATGATTAGATATAATTTTATGCGATTGAATTAACTTTGCACGAGTTAATGAAAATTAGAGTACACATATGATAATTGACAAATATTAATTATATTATAGTTAAATGTTAAATGAGTTAGGGGGGGGGGGTTATCCTTATTATCCCATTTATTTTATTTATCTTCTTTTCACTTGATTTTCTCTTCTTGACTGAATTTCCTTTTATTTAAGTTGGCACTTCAAACATTTTTCTTCCATTTTCCTTGACTTCCGTATTCTTCTTGAGATTTCTTCATAAAAGTATTTGGACTGTTGAGTTTCGAACGTGGTACCGTTGGATTTAAACGCTAATACTTTAGCCTCACGACCGGCTTAAGTCCGTTCTGGGTTGGTAAATTTATATTATCGAGTTGGAAGGAATTTCTCTGATACATTTTCCCACTCCTACACAGTAAATATTATAAATGTATGATAAATATTTATATGGATTGATGAATAGATTATATGAACAAATAGATTATATAGTTAAATAGATTGGGTAAATATTAATATAGATTGATATGTATAAATAGATTGTAATTTGTATACATAAATGGATTAAATAAATAGATTGAATAAATAGATTATATAAATAGGTAATATAAATATATTACAACGGAATTGGGAGGGTCTGTAAATGAGAGAAAGAATCACGTATTAAAAACGAGATTCTTTTGGGACATATTTAGCTAAATATTACAATTTCAATATTACAGACCTGATTCCGATGAGCCGAACAAAGTGAATGAATGAGCATGTAATTTTATTTGAAAACGACCGAGAGATCGGGCGTACCAATCACACGATTTAAGTCATGGTTACCAATATATATATATATATATATATATATATATATATATATATATATATATATATATATATATATATATATAGTTATGATTAAATATTTCCACTTGTAGGGTTGTAGACCGCTACAGTGGACACAACCTATTGAATAAGGAAAATTGAATTTCAGTGCCGCTAATGTTTGTAAGTGTTCATTTTTGTATAACTTAGGTTTTAATAGGAAAAGTATATATAGAGCAGCATTTTGCTGC